>JAULAV010006163.1:0-24999 GCA_030789695.1 Scilla litardierei
CTCCTGTGGTCCTTGCTTGAAGGACATGAGAGCGCTCCGGATCTTCACCGTCTTGGATGGCGGATAAAATTTGTCAATAAATGCACTCACCAGCTCGTCCCAAGTGGTGAAGACACCCTCAGCTTGCGTCCTCAACCAATAGAGTGCCTTGTCCTTTAGCGTAAAGGGGAAGAGACGCAGTCTGATAGCATCGTTGGAGACCCCCGGCATCTGGAATGTGGCGCACTTCGACAAGAATAGTTGGATGTGGTAGTGGAGGTTCTCATGTGCGTTCCCATGAAATGGGTCTTGTTGCATCAAAACCACCAATCCAGTCTTTAGCTCGAAGTTCTTGTCAGCCGCCAACCCCGGCATGGCAATGGACGAGGTGGTAGAAGAAGTCTTAGGCCGAAGCCTATCTCGAATAGAGATTATCCTTGCCATCCTTGCCGCCAATTCTTCAGGAGTTTCAGGGTTGGTCATATACCTCCCTTCCGGATCTTGTCTCTTTTCCGCTCTAAGTCTCCGCGCGGTACGTTCGATCTCGGGATCAAATAATAAGTCTTCTGGGTCCGCCGTAGATCTCGTGTTCATGCACAGGGGAAACAGAGTTTCAAAGAAATGATTAATACCGTGGAAGGGTTAGGTAAGAATAGTAAAGGAAATAATAATGGTAACAATAAAAAAAATAAAAATAAAAGAAAGAATTAGCTAGGGTGAAAAAGAATCAAACGCAATCACCTCCCCGGCAACGGCGCCAAAAACTTGGTCGCTCCGGGACGTACACCCAAAGAACGGTTGTAGTTTTACCGCAAACGCACGGTATAGCGGCGAGCGGGTATCGAACACAGGGAGGACGAATGACCGTGCTTGCTCCTAATCAACCTGGCTATTTAAGAATAGAGAGAATTGCCTTGGGCGATCCTGTCACAATCGTCAGACAAATGTGCGAAATATCAAATCAAATAAAGAACGTCTAGGGAATGAGGAATCCCCGCCACTCACCGTATTTCATAAATGTGGTTCGTCGGTATCAAAATTGCTAGAATGAGAATTTGGATGAACTAGTTGCAACTAAATGTGGAACCAAGCTCACGCTCTCGCGCTGTTGCCGGTCTATAGCTATCCTAGGGTCGGGTCCAATCTCTTGCAAACCCTAGCCTAGGAAAGCTAGCATTAGGATCAACATCATCGTCCAATTGCGCACCGAGCCCAATCTCTTGCAAACTCGGTCCACAATCTAAATTAGGATAGTTCCTACCCGTCCAATCTCTTGCAAACGGGTATCGGCACGGAATTGCAACCGGAGATCCTAGTATCGGTCCAATCTCTTGCAAACCGATACTTCAAAAGTCCGACTCCAACCCAATTCGGATTTCTAGGGCTTCCTATCAAATTGGGATCCAATCTCTTGCAAATCCCAATTGATATGAATACCTAGCTATCCGTAGTAATTCGATCCCAATCTAATCTCTAATTATTGATTCTAGCACAATTTCTACCAATTTATCACAAATACGAAATTGGGCTTGTAGGGTTCATCCCCACGCCCCAAGACGTGGAGACTACTCACAAATCATAGCAATAGCACAAAAATAATCAATGAAATAGGCAATGGAATTCATCACAACAATGATATAAACAATAAAAATAGAGTTTTTGGGGAAGAGAGATGCAAACCAATGTAGTTCTTCAATTAATCCAACAAAAATCCAAGTTTTTCCTCTTCTCCAATCACAAATAATAAAGCTAAAAAGTAGTCTCAAAAAGCTGCAAAAAATCTAAGAGATGGCTCTCAAAACTAGGGTAAAAACAGGGCTTAAATAGCCCCAAAAATCGTCCAAAAATCCTGACCAAAACGCCCCTGCACAGCCTGTTTTCTGCAAATTTCGCTACAGGCAGCGCATCGCACTCGGCCGAGTGACAAAAGTCGCTCGGCCGAGTGAAAACCCTGTCATTTTCCAGTAAGTCGGGGGCTTCAAGGGTCTTCAGTTCGGAGGCGGCTCGGCCGAGTGAGTTGTCGTCACTCGGCCGATGGCTTCACTGCACTCGGGCGGACGTGGTTTACCACTCGGCCGAGTGGGTCTTCTGAAGCTCAGGTGGCCGAGAAACAGTAACTTCGATATTTTGGAGGGGCTTCGTCTGGGCGCCACTCGGGCGGACGTGGTATCGTCACTCGGCCGATGTGGTCTCCGTCGCTCGGCCGAGTACACATGGAAATCGTGTCTGAACGGGTCGGCCGAGCAGTGTCTCGCTGGTCGGCCGAGTGGTTCCTCCACTCGGCCGAGTGGAACACAAAAAATGACCATTCTGCTTATTTTGGCCTCCTCGTCGCTCCTGCGACGTCCATTCTTCTTCCGCTCCTCTCCAACAGCAAAATATCCCTCGGGGAGGTCGTCGGTGGCCGTCTAGAGTAAGCGCGTCTCGAGATCACTCCAAATCGCGCCAAATCACCTGAAATGCGACAAAAACAACAAATCGTGAAAAGCATCGCAATATCGTCGATATATCGTGAAAAACATGATTTGGGCGATCTAAATGGCATGCAAATACATGGAAAAAGGTGTAAAATGAGGAGTGATCAACTAGTACCATCAGGAGTTCACCAGACTGAGTCGCTTCACACCGAAGATGGTGGAGGATGCTGAGGAGAAAGCTCAGAGGTTTCTGCAAGGCCTTTCCCTAGACTTGCAGAGCCTGATGTCTTCATCAGATCTGGAGTCATATCAGAAGTTGCTGGTAGCTGCTCGGAGACAGGAGCTGATTGCGAGGCAGAAGAGAGGACAGACACCGGGAGCTGGGAAGAGGCCTATGGAGTAGGTCAGAGGAGTGGTTAGGCCTGGGTTCAAGCCTAATCAGCCAGTGCAGTTCAAGAGGCCAGGTGGGCCTCCTCAGAAGACTTGCCATTTCTGTGGCAAGACCGGGCATGTCAAGGAACAGTGTAGGAGGATGTTGGGATAGTGCCTGATTTGTGGAGATCCTACTCATACTATGAAGGAGTGCCCGAAGTCTAAGCAGCCTTGGAAGGAACCAGTTGCAGCACAGCCGTTACAGCAGAGAGCACATGTACCTGCAGGACATGGAGCAGCCCTCGTTCCACAGAGGCAGGCTTTTCAGCAGGCCATGCAGCCGAGGAGGCAGGCTTTTCTGATGACGGCAGTGGAGAGCGAGGCTGTGGATGAGGTTATCGCAGGTAACTCTCAGTCTAGTTGTTTCCTTCCTTAGTTAGTTTTGGTTGTTAGCTTATGTTTGGTTGCTTGCATATGATTGTTTGTTAGAATAGGGGTTGATTGTTAGATTGTTTGTTAGGTGTGATTTTGGTTTGCACATTTCCTGCATGAGTCCTCTTTGACTCTGGTGCATCGATGTGCATTATATCCCGGAGCTTCGTGGAGAAGCATTCCTTGACGACATCTCCTCTTCCCAAGAGTTGGAACATCGTTACAGGAAATGGCGTGATCTCGGTGCATCGTGGTTGCAATTCTTGCCCTTTGGTGGTCTGTGGACATGAGCTTTACACTGATTTTATTGTCCATGACATCATCAACTATGATGCAGTGCTTGGGATGGATTGGCTTGCGAGTTTTTATGCTACGATCGATTGCCGGAGGAAGAAGGTGGTGTTCGAGATTCCAGGACATCCAGTGTTTGAGTTTAGTCGAGGCATCAATTCGCTTGGTCCGGTTAGGTTTCAGGCCAGACCGGTGGAGATCGTTTCTATGCAGATGGAGCAGAGTAGACTAGTTGTGGTGCGTGAATTCGACGACGTCTTCCCCAAGGAGATGTTTGGACTGCCGCCCGATCGAGCTCTCGAGTTTTCGATCGATCTTATTCCGGGAGTGCAGCCTATTTCGAAGGCGCCGTATCGTATGGCTCCAGCAGAGTTGGAGGAGTTGCGTAGGCAGCTGGATGAGCTTTTGCAGAAGGGATATATCAATCCCAGTGTGTCTCTGTGGGTAGCACCGGTGTTGCTGGTAAAGAAGTAGGATGGTTCGCGTCGCATGTGCGTGGACTACAGGGAGCTGAATGCTATGACCATCAAGAATAAATATCCATTGCCACGTATAGATGACATTTTTGATCAGCTTGGAGGTTCGAGGGTGTTCTCTAAGTTGGATCTGAGGAGTGGTTATCATCAGCTCAAAGTAAAGAAGGAAGATATCCCGAAGACATCATTCAGGACGAAGTATGGTCACTACGAGTTCGTGGTTATGCCTTTCGGTGTAACCAACGCACCCACAGTTTTTATGAACCTGATGAATATGATCTTCTACGACTTTCTAGACAAGTTTGTCGTTATTTTTATTGACGACATACTGATCTTTTCAAAGTCGGAGGAAGAGCATGCATCGCACTTGAGGACGGTGTTGGAGATTTTGAGGAAGCATCGTTTGTATGCTTAGTATTCCAAGTGCGAGTTTTGGCTGGATAGAGTTGCTTTTCTTGGGCATGTGGAGTCAGGCGATGGAATTTCGGTGGATCCCGAGAAAATTAAGGCTATCAGAGAGTGGCCTGTTCCGCAGTCAGCATCTGAGATCCAAAGTTTCCTTGGGCTTGCAGGTTATTATCGGCGTTTCATTAAGGACTTTTCCCGGATTGCTGAGCCGATGACCAGGCTGACACGGAAGGATGTACCATTTGTTTTGTCTGATGATTGTGGGAAGGCTTTTGATTTTCTGAAGGAGAGATTGACGACTGCCCGCGTTCTTGATGTGCCTGATCGGAGTGGAGGATTCGAGATCTTTTGCGATTCTTCTGGCAAAGGTCTTGGTTGTGTTTTGCATCAGCATGGGCACGTGGTTGCGTATGCTTCTCGTCAGCTCAAGACTCATGAGAAGAATTACCTGACACACGATTTGGAGTTGGCTGCAGTCGTGTTTGCACTCAATATTTGGAGGCACTTCCTGCTGAGTGAGAAGGGGAAGATCTTCACCGATCACAAAAGCTTGAAGTATATCTTTACGCAGAAGGAGCTCAACATGCGACAGCGTCGGTGGTTGGAGCTCATGGCAGATTATGAGATCGACTTGCAGTATCATTCTGGCAAGGTGAATGTGGTTCCGGATGCGCTGAGCAGACTTCCAGCGGTGATGATGTTGCCTTCGCAGTGGAGATTGCAGCAGGATTTTTGCGAGTCTGGTATTGAGGTTGTTCTTCCTGGAGAGGCTTCTTTGTTGATGTGTATGCAGATACAGTCGGTGATCGTGGATAGGATCAAGGCTGTACAGGCTAGAAATGCTAAGCTGGTGAAGATTCGGGAGCAGGTGGAAGCAGGTCTACGGACTGACTTCTTGATTCATGAGAATGGTTCGTTGAGATTTGGAGCCAGGTTGTGTGTGCCAGCTGGAGATATCAGAGAGGAATTATTGGTGGATGCACACAGTTCGCCGTATTCTGTGCATCCTGGTGGTACCAAGATGTACAAGGATATTCGCTTGAACTATTGGTGGCATGGTATGAAGAGGAGTGTGGCTCGGAGCGTAGCCAAGTGTCTGGTTTGCCAGCAGGTAAAGGCGGAGCATCAGCGTACGGCGGGGTTGCTACAACTGCTTTCGATTCCGGCGTGGAAGTGGCAACACATCACTATGGATTTCGTGACTGGACTACCCCGGAGTCCGAAGCAGAATGACGCGGTTTGGGTGATCGTAGACCGATTCACCAAATCCGCGCACTTTATTCCCTTCCAAGTAGGACAGTCGACTGAGACGCTAGCGAGGAGATATATGGAGGTAAATTCTTTTACTCTCCGTTTTTATTTCCTTTTCCTAGTTTAGATAGTGATGTAACGTGAATCGTGCTGGAGATCGTACGACTTCACGAAGTCCCGGTGAGTATCGTGTCGGACAGAGACACGAGATTCGCGTCTCAGTTTTGGCAGAGTCTGCAGAAGAGTCTGGGTACGAGTCTGAGTTTCAGCACGGCGTACCACCCGCAGACGGATGGCCAGTTCGAGAGGACGATTCAGATTTTGGAAGACATGCTGAGAGCGTGCATATTGGACTTCAAGGGACTTTGGGAGGACCATCTCCATCATGTGGAGTTTGCCTACAATAACAGCTACTAGGCGAGTATTGGTATGGCGCCATTCGCCGCGCTATATGGGAAGAAATGTCGATCTCCACTGAGCTGGGATGACATTGGAGATCGGGAGCTATTAGGACCGGAGATGATCGTGGAGACCGTGGATGTTGTGAGAAACATCCGGGAGAAGCTGAGGATTGCGCATGACCGTTTCAAGCATTGGGCTGATGCTAAACGGAGGCCTTTGGAGTTTCAGCTTGGAGATCATTTCTTTCTGAAGATTTCTCCGAACCGCGGAGTTATCCGATTTGGAAAGAGAGGCAAGCTGAGTCCGAGGTACATTGGGCCGTTTGACGTTCTGGAGAGAGTTAGAGCGGTGGCTTATCGCTTGGCGCTGCCACCGTCGCTGGAGGGTGTTCACGACGTATTTCACGTATCTTAGTTACGTCGATACGTCAGTGATCCGTCCCATGCTGTGGATTTCTCGGAGATCACGGTTCGTCCGGATCTATCTTATGATCAGCAACCAGTTGAGATTCTGGATCGACGGCAGAAGCAGCTGAGGAATAAGACCGTCGATTTGGTTCGAGTGCAGTGGCGTCACGGTTCCCCTGGTGAGTCCACCTGGGAGCGTGAGGATGAGATGAGAGAGCGCTTCCCGCACCTCTTCCCGAGCAGTGCTTGATGTTGATTTTGAGGACGGAATCATTTCTAAGGTGGGGAGGATGTAACGGCCGCTTTTCGGTCGTACTTTGTTTGTGCACGTGCTTTTGACCGTGCACGTATTTATTTTAGACTCTGTTTGTTTGTGAACACTTTGGTGTGATATGTCGTTGTGAACTTCTCCGAGGGTATTAAATTGTGGCACTATTTTGGAATAACATTTCTCGGGTCGTTTTCCCACGATTTGATCATATTCGAAGAGACGTTGTGGTTTTCACTTTTGACGTGAGATGTTTCTATTTTTAGTTTCGTCGCTCGAGGTCGAAATTGAGATCCGTCTTCTTAGTTTTCTTTCTCTCATCGTCCCGATCACCCCAATATTTATTTCACAATTTTCGGATTTCATTTGACCTACTTTACATTTTTAGCAAAGCTTTAAATATTTTTAAATACTAATGTTTAAAGTATTTTCGACCCAATGTAATTTCTATTAGATTATAACTCTTCAAAATATTTTTTGACCCAAGCCCCTTGCGATGTTCGTCGTAACTAACCCCCGCAGCCGCCCCCGTACGACCGAGAGTTTCTCTCGGTCTGACCGAGAGATCCTCCCGCACCGCGTTCCGCTCTGCACCCAGTCACTCGCCTCACAAGCCCGCATCGCCCGACCGAGAGCCTCTATCGGTCTGACCGAAGCGCCCCGCCCGCATCGCCCTGCATCCCGCTCCGTTGCAACTGCAACGTTGCAACCCCGCTCCGCAAGCGCCCGACCGACGCCTTCCATCGGTCTGACCGACCTGCTCCCCCGCACCGCTGCTCAGTTGCAACCCCCGCCCCAAGCACCCGACCGACAAATTTCCCCGCACCGGCCCGCTATGACCGACCGACCCGCATCTCCGCAGCGATCGACCGGCTGTGCGCTGTGTTCTCTCGTTCTGACCGAGAGATTACCTCGCAGCGGCTCGGTCTGACCGAGCGACGTTCGTCGCAACGTCGCAACTTTCACATCGCTTGCCACCGTGGGCCCTCCAGGTTCTATAGAGGTGTTGTGGGTCCCCCATTGGCCCCTAGCACTACAGTGGGTCCCACCTAGGTGTCTCTTCTTAGTGGATTTGCTAATTACGACGTTACGATACGTCGTAGCCCTTCGTCGCACGTCCTAGCGTTGGAATCTTGGTTCGTTGTTCTGGTTGCTTCCCAGACTATTCGAGCGAGGAATCTGATCTGGAATTTGGACTAGGAGCACGTTCTTATATTCCAACCCCTGGCGTCACTACCCGACGCTAGTGTAGCTTTCGCGTCGTCTTGAGGTAAAGTTTTGCATCCCTAGGACCCCCAACCACAGCCTGTTAATCAAGACTAAAATTGATGTTTTAAAGTGTTTTAAATTCACTAATCAAGATTAATAATATATGACTATAGGCTGGTGGACTTGTGCACGTAGGTTGTTTGTGACTTTGGACTCTTTGGACGGTGTTTTTCTGACGTCAGACTTACATGCAAGTGAAACTTGCCAACTTTTGCTTAGGGCCATGTTTTAGGCCACTTCCTTGTTTTTAGCGTAAAAGAGACGAGACAGTGAAATGATAGCTGTCTAAGCGCAACTTTAAGATCTAGCTTGACAACAAAGTTAGATCTGTCTCCCTGCCATGTCATTCATGTATTGTTGCCTGTCACGTTTAAATTCCTTATCTGTACACACTTAAACTATTATCTGCCATGCATTGCATCTTACATGTCATCCAAGTTGAATGTTGCATTCGTAGCACACGTTACAATACATGTACTTCCTTGTTACGGCTAGGTGCACCCCTATGCCATATTGAAAAACACTTCCTGGCTCGTGATCAAGAAGCGGGCTACTTGTGTTGGTCAAAAGCCAATACCCGATACACGTGGATGGGTATGGATAAGCGATCACTTGAGCTTAGGAGTTGGCCCGCGCAGCCACTCTAGCCAAAAGGCGTAATCTCTGTGCACGACGTGCTTACTAGACTTGTCCTTGTCATTGTGTTTGTTCTGGTAAAACTTGATATCTATGCCATGATTTAAATGCAAGTTGACATACCATGCTCGTACTTTACTTTACTTGTTGCACTCATGCCATATCTGTCATGTTATTGCATCATGCTAGAACAGCTAGGTTGCTTTACCTTTACTTTCAGTTTCCTTGCACACGTCTCTTGGAGACTTGCTGACATGTGCCCCTTGCACTTTTAGGTGTCACATGTTAGACCCTGAGCCAGAGACCGTAGCTAAGGACGAGGTGTTTGCTGATGCTGAGCCGGAGCCTACGTTTGACGAGGAGTTGGTGGACACCGGTGACCAGTCTTAGAGACTGTTCTGAGTTGCTTTGCTTTAGGTTGCTGTTAGTTCTCGGTGTGTAGCACCATTACTTTGTTTTCTATACGTTGTACTTTTGTTGGCAATGCTGGGGCCTTTTGGACTCTTTTCTTTTAGCCCGGTGGTTTTTCTGTGATGTTGGAACTTATTTTATGGATATTCTGAGATTACCTTTTGTCTCATTTCCTTATTATTATCTTTGTTTCGTATCGCATTTGCAAGGACATGCCATGTGAAGCTTTATTGACGCTTATCAGGCTTGTAGCTTCGTAGCTTCAAGTCTGTGCGGACCTCCTCACGCCTCGTCTCCATATTTTTGGGAAGCGGGACGTGACACCACCACCACCCCCCCTCCGACAGCGGGTCGGAGAAGGGAGAAGCCCCCCGATGGGGGGGGTGTCGCCACAGAGAAGAGCCCCCCCGGACGGGTGGGGGGCGTCGCCGGAGAAGAGCCCCCCGACAGGAGGGTCGCGGGGGGGGGGGGCGTCGCGGAGAGGAGCCCCCCTCGACAGGGGGGATCGGTGCATAGAGGAGCCTGCCCGACAGGGGGCGTCGCCAGAGAAGAGCCCCCCGACAAGGGTGTCGGCGCAGAGATGACCCCCCCCCCCCCCCCCCCCCCGACGGGTGGCGTTGCCGGAGAAGAGCCCCGGACAGGGGGGCGACGGGCTGGATCAAGTCCCTCTTTTGGGGGCATTTCAGGGGAAAACATGGTTTTTTTAAATCTGTTATAAAACCCAAATTATGGGAATTTGGGAAAAAATATTGGTTTTTTATTTTATTTTTTTCATATGTTGATTTGAGTAATACAATCAACATACATATACAATAAAATAGAATATGGTCCATAATCTATATCTACGGGATTAGAATTTTACCTCTAGATCAATGATCTAGAGAAGAACAAAAAACCATGTAGAAAGGAAAATATAATCCCGGCTCCTGCTATTCTGCGGAGGTAATCAATCGATCGTCGTCGCAAGAGCTTTACCGCAACTACAAGATTCCTACGCAAGAGGGAGAAATTTGTGGGGAGGATGAAAAATAATGTGGCTCAAAAAAATTAGAGCGTGATCGTGCTAATAACGTGTTTGAAGAGAGTAATCATGGCCAATAGCCCATGGTTCCATTTTATTATTTTATCATATGAAGAGGGGAGACCAATAGTCTCTAATATACCAAAGGTTCACATCACTACCATGTAGTGGGGTGTTATGGTGGATAATGAGGGAGAGGAGACAATAAGTCTCCTTCACTCATAACAAAATAGAAATATTTTTCAGAAGAAAACAGTTTGTGAAAAGTTTTTGAGAAAAACATATTTTCTAAACTGGCCAAAATACCCTCATGCTTTCATCTCCTTTATTGAGCCAATACTTTGATTTCTATTCCTCTGATTTCTAAATCTTTTTAATAGAAATTCATCCATTTTCATAACCACATCACTCACAAGTGCTTCAACTTCAAGGCTATATGATCTTATGCTTTCAACGCAAAAGGTGTAAGTATTCTCTCAAGGGTTGTTTACGAGAAAGGTAAGGTTTTACTCTTTAGGTTTGTTCGAGAGGGTTGTTTCTTAACTCTGAGTTGTGTTGTTAAGTGTTTGTACAATTCTTATGGTTTAACAAGTGAATAGTGGAACTCTCACGCGAATTTTACTTGGTGACTGGACGTAAGTCAGAGAGACTGAACCAGTATACAATTACAGTATTTGTCTTGTGATTTTGTGGTTGATCTATCTACTTGCAATTTGTGTTTATTCCGTTGCATATTTAATCTTTGCAAGTGAATTTTCTTGATTAACAATCTAACATAGGTAACTTTCTTAGATCTCCTTGGTAGAATTTTTTAAACGATATTCATCCCCCTTTGGCGTTTCTACCGAGCATCCACATGATCCTCAATATGGTACTAGAGCATTCATGTAGACACTACAAGTTTACTGTTCATGTAATTAATTTCTTAAAACAAAATTATAATTATAATTAGGAATAAATTATTGTTTTTTCGGGATGTATTAATCATTAATTTTGTTTTAAATAAAATATTAAAATTTAAAATACATTTAAAACATAAATTCCAGAACAATTTTCCACGTAAAACTTTCTTACCCATCCAAACACAAAAACAGTTGAATAAGACACATAACATCTCCAAGTAGTACTTTTCAACCAACTTTCCTCCTAAACAAACAAAAGATTTTATTATTCCTAAATTCAAATTCCACACCACTTTAAGATTTCTAAATTCATTTTCAACAAAACAAATAGCCCCTAAAATATTTCCTACTTTGAGATGACTTTCAAGTTAAAGTCATACTTTTTCCTTTATAAACTGATAAACTATTGAATTTTACATTTTCAAGAAATATGTCCCTTACAATGTGACACATGAAAAAATGCATTAAGTATCAACTTGAAAAGAAATAATTGCAAGGTATCAGACTTTAAAGTTACCATAAAATTTAAGGTATTTTAGTGTAATGTCCTTATTACCTCCAATCTGGACAGCTTACAGCATTCCTTTCTTGAAAACAGATGTTGACATAAATTAAACATGATATAACTTAGGTGGTCATTTTACTAAAATTTTAATTAATTAAAAAAAATCAATTTATTGATCCATACACAAATTATAAAACCAATTCAAAAAAAGGAGATGTTGTTACCCACCTTCGAAGAAAGCATCATGATGAACTATCCTAAAGGGATGGTGGCCAATTCTTGTTAGGTCAATCTAAGTGTGTCTCCCCTTAAGGCTATGATACCTCTTCTATCGATAAACCATCGAGTGCATGGCCTCAATGGTGATGGACCATGAACCATTAGGATCCTTGATGACATAGTTGGCAGATAGACCTCTAGAAGCTGCATAAGCCTTTCCCTAATTGTCCTATAATCTTTACAATATAGTCAATAAGACGGTTAGTGAGTTAAACTCAGAATAGGTACCCAAGATTTTATTCCTTTGATGCTTAAATTGGAACATAAGTGAGTAAATACATAATCTCAAATGGAAGTAAGAGAATGAGAATAATAATATAAGCACACTTCCTACCTAATGTGTAGGCTATATATAAGATGGTGAGAGGTATTTTAGTTACTTCAGTTGTATGATGAGCCCCTTCTTGAGTGGGCCAAGCTTTTTATGGACACTTATAAGTTAGGCAATTGGGCCTCCTCATATCGGGGTTGTGGATAATCTTTAAGGTGGTATACACCACTAGTTCCCATCAAGTCCAATTTCTAACTTGCTTGTAATTGAATTAGCATTTGTCCTGCTCGTAGACATAAGCTGCCAGAAAGTATACTTGTATTATGTAATGTGTTAGTTTATCTAACATGATGATGTTGACTAGACGATCACATATGTTGCTTCAAAGAAGAATTTTCCGTTGATGCTTTGTCGTAGCACTGAGGTAGAGTATTTGGATAATATGCCTTTGATAACTCACATAAATACGATGCTTAGACCAGAAGTTTAGACATGGCGTATATGCATGGCTCTTTGGTGGAACTCTTTGATATGGAAGAATTATTAGAATGTGTTCATAGTTAAGTTATATCCCCAATTTGGAAAGCTTTCTAGTTGAACCAATCCCTTATGTCTCTAGCATTTTATTATGCATTAAGTGTGTGTGATATTATGCATTGGTGAATGATTTAGTGCTCATCACTAATTGTGATATTTCAACTAACAAATGTTATGCAAGTTATCCACATGCAGGGTAAGCTTCATGTCATGAGCTTGTAGGTCCCACTTATGGAAGCAATGTTACAAGGAAGTAGTAGACTGTGAGTTTGAAAGGATGAAGCTAAGACGCTCGACTCTTGTCTGAATAGGCGAAGGTTATAAGGAAGATAAGTGAGGTTGGTTGGGATCAGTTTGATTGCTAGGAACCGACTTGACCAAAGGAGTCAGTAGCCGCTCAAGTGTAGAGTCTTGACCTGGATGCCATAATCGTTAGTATACAATGATGAGTGAGTTATTCTTGGTCCGAGCAAGAAAGGTGCATGGATGCTGTGTTGCCATGGCTTCTCAAATCAGCAATCTCCTTCGTTTGCAACCTACACAGCTCGATCGATCTTCCTGAATTCTAATTCATTCTTGATTTCTTGATATAAGTGTTCTCTAATTTCATACATAATGTCTTTAAAGAAGTTTCACTTACCATAGCATGATGGACTTGTGGGGCTTTGCCTAATCTAATTGAAAAGAATAACATTTGCTTTCATCTTATTCCAATCTTCAGACATTATTTTTTTCCCTAGGGTTTTTCCCTCACCGTGGACAGTTTTGATCAAAGTTGCTGCATCAAAATATCTTTCATAGTACTCTACCATTAGATGAAATCTATATTCTCATTGAATAGCTTTACTTGGATCGACATGCTACCAACGCTAAGATTCGACATCTTCGATCTGATTCTAATCGAAGATCGTTTGGGGGTGCGAGAACGAATCAGAACAAAGAAACTCATAAATTAACTGATAGGTTTAATATCCTAATAAAGATTGCATTAAATTACCCAAAACTACTAAAAAAATTCTTCTCTTTTTGTGAGACTCTAAATGTGGTGGCGATCTTTGGTATGCTCAAAGGCTTTTGGAAAACCCATATGATTTTATAAATATATCACAATGGCTAGTTGTCATGGTTACTTCTCTCTATAATCTTCTAACACGTTATCAGCACTTATGCTCTTCTATTTTGAGTTTTTCTTCCCTCAAAAATCCATCCACAAATTTGTTACGCTCTCCTAATTTGTGATGCGCGAAGGAATCTCTGGTTGCGGCTGTAGTTGCGGAGTTACTCTTGTGCGTATTCGGAGCGTGGAATTTTCTCTCTATGGATCTTCTCATTTTTCGATCGTTCCTAGATTTTTAATCTAGAGGTAATATCCGTCGATCCCGTAGATAGCTACAAACAAAATTTGATTTAGATATGATTTTTCACAACCTATTTTACGATTGTATCAAATCTTCTATTTACAATGCCAAATATTGATAAGATTAAATTTAAAAAATAATAATACAAAAAAAAACCAGGCAAACAGCCCCCCCCCCCCCCCTGCGTGGGGGGGGGGGGGTTCTTCCCCCCGCCGACAGCGGGTGTTTTGCCCCCATCACCCCCACTACTACAAAATGGACCTTTAACAGCTCTTAAATAAGGTCTTTAATAGCGCTTTACAAGCGCTGTCTATCTCGCCGCTGCTAAAGGGGGGCTGGTTTTAATAGCGCTTTACAAGCGCTATTAAAGGGGGCCTTTAACAGCGCTTGTTTGTGCAAGCGCTGTTAAAGGCCCCCCTTTAACAACGCTTGTTTGTGCAAGCGCTATTAAAGGGGGGCCTTTAACAGCGCTTGTTTGTGCAAGCGCTGTTAAAGGCCCCCCTTTAACAGCGCTTGTTTGTGCAAGCGCTGTTAAAGGTGGGCCTTTAACAGTGCTTGTTAGTGCAAGCACTGTTAAAGGTGGGCCTTTAACATCGCTTGTACTAAAGAAGCGCTGTTAAAGGTCACAGATAGACATCGCATGTTTCAATTCATTTTATTGTTTCTTCATGCGTTTTATATTTAAATAGATCCATTTAATATTCAAAATGCTTAAATAAACCACCAATAACATTAAATTACAAGAAACAATCATTATAAGAAACAATTAAATTAAATTGCTTTTATTCAACAATCACATAAATTAGACAATGTGCATTGATATTGGAAGATGATCTGTAATACAAATAATAAACATTATCACTTATAAAACTTAACAGTCATTATCCATTTAATATCCATTAAATCACTCCGAAGAATACATTTCACGACCAATTACATTGCAACTTCTGCAATTTCTGATTCTAAAACAACTCCCTAATGCATTTCCCCCTTTTCGGATGGCTGGATGAGCTTTCTGGCGTGGGAGCACGGACCCGAAGGCTCGCCAGGAGTACTCAGCAATTTTTATATATCCACTTATTGTCTCTATACATCAAAATCAATCGGCACCTCTGGTGGAGCAAGCGCAGGAGATTCCACAAAGTGAAGGTTTTGATCCCTGCAATACCATTTCAAGTAAATACAAATCAATAAAAATAATATTACACAAAAGCATTTTTGATCGTCACCAAGTTAAATCTCAATTTGTTAATAATAATAAAGATCAATAAAAAGAAAATTTAGAAACAAAATTCTTTTCAGGGTTGTTCATTAGCATAACTGTATATCATTGTATTAACCCATTAAGATGAAAGCTGGAGAGTGATAAATTGAGAAATGATCATATAAACTTTTAGTTCCTTTTTATACCACTTCAAATCCACACCGAGGATTCAGCTTCTAAAGACTGAAGAATCCACATTAAAACAGAATTACATATGTACTTTCTTTAGTATGCTTTACTTTCTTCAATTTTTCAATTCATTATTATTTTCTTTTAGGAGCGAAAGTATAGTTGCATGTTCCATTAAAAAAGGAAAAAGAATCCTTTCCACTGTAATTATTTTTTTTATTTCTCTATTTCTGATAGAAAAAAATTCCCTTTTGATCACGTAGAAACGAAAGTTTCTTTTTAAAAAGGAAAATTGGGAGAAATATTTTAACATTGATATGCTAAATATATGTCACTTACCCATCCAGCATTTTTTTTCACAGGTCCATGGCCAGCTGAGACAGTGAATTCCTTGAAATATTGAGCCACAGATATCCCAAGAAAAAGGGAAAGACCAATTATGTAGAGGTTTCTCATGGAATTGTTATTTGCAAATTGAATGAATGGTTCATATTTTAGATCTCTCTCCCATGAAAATTATCCAAGAATGGAATACATGTGAACCATAGAAATAGTAACCACTCTAGCATAGTGGTGTAGAAGTTGTTCATTGAGTAGGATAAATTATTGATTTGTAAAATTTCCAGGCTGTTTAATTCGTAAATAATACACAACTTTTAACACACAAATCGTGAATAATTTGCTGATTTGTTTGGCTAGCTAAAAACATGAACGCGAATAATTTGTAATTATTCAAAAAATGCAGATAATTCACAAATTATTCAGGAAATTACTAATTGGTTCGACTGGCTAAAAACAAGAATAATAAACATATTATTAGCGAATTATAATTGAATTATGCAAAAAAGTGTGAATCAAGTTACTGGTTAATTGGGCAAACTAAGTAGGGTTCTCTTATCTTTTCTTTGTATTAATATCAGAAATTGGGTATTTTAGTGTAAAGATTAGAGCTAAGTCAATCTTTCTCTGTTAAATACTCTATGATGTATAAAGATCTTATACCATAGTTTTACACAAAATACCCTACATAATTATATTCTAACACTCTCTTTCAAACTGACACGTGTATGTTATACATGCCCAGCTTGCTACAAACAATCTGGCTACAAACATCTCCAAACGGTTTAGTAAACAAATTTACCAACTGATTCATGGAAGCAATATGAAAAGTTTGCATAACGTTTTCATCTACAACCTTTTCATGGACTAGGTAATAATCAACCTCAATATGCTTAGTACAATTGTAAAAAAAAGTGTTCTTCACAATGTAGATGGCTGTCTTGTTATCATAATATACCTGTATCGATAAAAGAATTATGAATTGAAACTCTGTCATCATATCTTTGATCCATACCAACTCACATGTAACATTTCCCATCTTGTGCACCTACATGCCCTTTGCAGACTATCAGGTGCCAGTTTAATGGATAGACTTCATTTGAGCTTGTCAGACTTTGCTGAGCATTTCAAACCTCGTGCCTCTACCATGGTCAAGCCTTTGTAGGATGGAAAAGCAAAGTAAAATGTGAGAGGATCTCAAAAATGAGAATATCACTATGGTAAGTTTGACATTTGACCAATCTAGTTCCCATACATATAGCAAGGCCAGTTGTTACGCCTATTTAACCGAGACCCATAAAGCACGAGCCCAAGAGCCCGACTACTGGTCAAAAGCCCATCTGCGTCCTCAAAGCCCATTCGACAAAGGCCCTACAAGGGACCTTCTCGAACGTCGATCCGACCCGGCCCCAATAACCCGTTGGTCGCTCGCCCACTCCTGTGAAAACCACTCCCCCGGACGCGCGACTACTAAATGGCGATAATGGGGAGGTGCTGGCATGGCGGAGAGAGCGGCGGCGAGGGGGGACTGATGGGGCACAATCAATGGCAGGCGTGGGACGTGGGCCGGAGGCAATCAAGCGGGAGCTCTATAAAAGGGCCAGGAAGACGACGAAGAAAGGGACCGCATCTCAGGTAACAAAACCTAAGGTACTCCATCAACGACCTCGTTCCCCCAATTCATCTCCTTCCTCCCCCGCTCGCGCTGAGAGACGCCGTTACGATCTCCTCACGAGTCGGACCGTCTCCGCCGGGCCTCCTTTCTCAGATCTCTATCTCACTTAGGCATCGGAGGGGATTTGGCCGGAACCAAGGTCCGGCCCCCTGACGAGCGTTCTCGTCTGCGCAGGTGGACAACAGATCAACGGGCCGAGGCTACCCCTCGCCCCTCTCCGACCACTCGATCAACCAGACAGTGAGGCTTCCTCTCACCGTCAGCCTGCCGTGGCCGAGCACGTCCTACCGAGGCCGAGCGTCCTATTCGGGTCCGAGACTCACCCTCGCCACCCGTCGGCCGTGCATCTACCCGGGCGACTGAGGCTACCCCTCGTCCCCCTTCCAGCCGAGGCCGAGCACACCTGTCCGAGGCCGAGCGTCTCAACCAGGGCCGAGGCTACCCCTCGCCCCTTCAGCACCGATTCGAAGCCCCCGAGGGACCCAAAGCGGGCCCCTTGACCACGTTGACCGGGTTCTCCACAGTCAACGCTTTGTAGTGAGAAAACACTATGAAACATCTGGCGCCGTCTGTGGGAACGAGAGACCGTCCCACGAAGAAGCAAACCACACCAACAATGGCACGAGCCAGCAATGGAAGGAAGCGCGTGCCCCCCATCCCGGAGGAGGGGAATGGCACAACAAACGGCAATCCCGAGGACACGCCCGTCAGCGGCCACCCCACCCTCTCCACCGAAGAAACCGGCGGCTCAGAACTGGCCACACAGGGACAGCTCCGCGCCCTGGCTCAGGAGACCAACGCGAGCCTCCAGACGTTGGTCACGACGGTGTAGCAGCTCGTCGGCCCTGCGCCACCCAACGGAGGCACGTTGGACGACATCCATCGATGGGCGGGGGGTCCCCCACACTTGCGGTCCGCCGTGGTCGACGACCACGGGACCCGGAAACCGAACACGGAGCGTCGGTTCACGCTGTCTGGCTCTCGTCAGTCGAGGTCACGCGCCTCCTCACCCTATCGTGAAAGGAGCCGAAGAGAGACCGAAGGGACGGACAGTGAATCGAGGACGGCCTCGTCTCGTCGATCGCGGCCGTCCCGCCGCAGGAGAAGCGAACGACACCACTCGAGAGACCGATCGCGGCGGAGCAGGAGCTCCCGCAGGAGGAGTCGGGAACGTCGGGACAGCCCGGCCCCCAGCGTGGCGAAGGCTGCGGAGCCAGCCCCGGTGGCGCCGGTGTTACCTCCACCCCCGGTCGATCCAGAGGCAGGCGAGTACCGCATCCCCGGAGGCATCCACGGAGACCGGTGCCCCTTGTCACGGAGAATAACCGACGCACTGGTCCCCTCCCGATTCCGGATCCCGGTGCTGGGAAAGTACGATGGAATAGGAGACCCGGCACACCACGTGATGGACTACGAGGGGGACATGGCCTTCCAGGGAGCTGACGATGACCTGCTTTGCCGGGGCTTCTATTCTACTCTCAGGGGAGCGGCGAGGATCTGGTACCACAGCCTGCCCGGCCGCTCCATCGACAGCTTCGAACAACTCGCCCAGTTGTTCTGCAAACAGTTCATGGCGGGGAGACTGATCAAACCTGGTGCTGAACATCTGTTCAACATAGTGCAAGGCCCGGCCGAGCCACTCCGACAGTTCATGCGCCGCTTCAATGCGGAAAGGCTGAACGTGAACAACCCACCCGACCTGGTGGTCCAGACGGCCCTTAAGAAAGGACTTCGCCACAGGGGCCTCAAGAAGTCCCTACACAACGACCCCCCGAAGGACCTCCCCGGGATCATGGCAAGGGCCGAACGCTTCATGCTGACCAAGGAGGCCTTGGCCGAGGATGCAGGAAAAGCCGTTCGAGGGACCAAGCGCGGCGACGGCGGACGAGTTAGCCCCGAAGGGTACCGGACCGAGAAGAGGCAGAGGAACAGGCAGCGGGGAGAAAGCGCGAGGGACATCACCCCGGACGCCATTCTCGCCCAAGTACAGAAGGAAGAGCGAGCTGATCGCCCCCCACCGAAGGCTAAAAGAGGCGGGAAGAACAGGGAGAAGTACTGCAAGTACCACAAAGACGATGGTCATGACACAGAAGATTGCTGGCATTTGAAAAAGGACATTGAGAAGCTGATGAGCCGAGGGCACGCCAGGAATCAGGCCGACGAGCCGGCCCACGGAGAAGGGACCTCCACACAGCCAGACAAGGGGAAGAAGATCAACACCATCCAAGGCCCCCTCCGCATCATAGAGTGAGCGGGCGACGTCTCTCCCCCCCGGAAGCGGCCTAGTATGAGGGAGTTATCTAAGTTTACATCCCTCTGTCTAGCTTCATTTCTTTCTTCCATTTCCTCCAAATGTACCGGTCCGGCAGGACTCTTGAGAGTACCAATGCATCCCTTTTTGTTATCTTCATTTAAACCCCGATGGAGTTGACATGACACCAATAGCATGAAAGGTTGGGGACCGCCGCCTCACTGGAGGAGGAAGAGGAGATTTGCCCTCGCCGACCGACTCCAGTGCCCATAAGACCGAAGGGCAATTCCCCCAGCAGGCACGGACGCCGACCGGTCCTAAGCCGAGGAGCTTAGCCCTCGCCGACCGACACCAGCGCTCATAAGTCTGGGGGCAATTCCCCCAGCAGACACGGACGCCGACCGGTCCTAAGCCGAGGAGCTTTGCCCTCGCTGACCGACTCCTGCGCCCCTAAGTCTGGGGAGAATCCCCCCAAGACTGGTCCTAAGCCGAGGAGCTTAGCCCTCGTCGACCGACACCAGCGCTCATAAGTCTGGGGGCAATTCCCCCAGCAGACACGGACGCCGACCGGTCCTAAGCCGAGGAGCTTTGCCCTCGCTGACAGACTCCTGCGCCCCGAAGTCTGGGGAGAATCCCCCCAAGACCGGTCCTAAGCCGAGGAGCTTAGCCCTCGCCGACCGACACCAGCGCTCATAAGTCTGGGGGCAATTCCCCCAGCAGACACGGACGCCGACCGGTCCTAAGCCGAGGAGCTTTGCCCTCGCTGACCGACTCCTGCGCCCCTAAGTCTGGGGAGGATCCCCCCAGCCAACGCCAACTTCGTCCATTCCTAAGCCAAGAACAAGGCGACAACGCAAAGTACACAAGAAGTCCAAGTAAGTCGATTTCGTTTATAATAGCTAACCAGAATACAAAAATGCGTCTTATTCACAGGGGAGCAAGGCGAAGGAAACACCCTACAAACAATCTACTTGCGACGAATGACAGAGTTCTTCGCCTACAGAAGCTAGATCGACACCGACAAAGCAAAATTGGTTGACAAAAGACCCGAAGTAGGTTGCCCAAGCTAGCAGCCATGCAACCAGCAATTATTGGCCATGGAGCCGATAACGAAGCCGAAGGAGATAGCGGGGGCCAGGGATCCATTTCAAGTAGACTGGCACAAAGCGAAGCGAATGCTTAAAAATTTGAGGATAAGGCCGGGAGGGACGGCTTAGGGAGATCGAGCTCGGGAGGACACATCCTCGGGCACTTCGCCCTGCTCGGAGCGAGGGGGATCGACCGGCGGTGGGGCTTGCCGAACACGCTCCGCACATTCCCGGAAAGAAGACTGGACGACTTCGACGATCCGAGGGGCGATGAGGTCTTCATACTTACCGAAAGCCCCCCCTGAGAACCTCAAAGATCCTCTTCCCCAGGGTCTCGACGACGCCCTTCTCCACCTCCTCTGCAAGCCGCACCACCTGGCGCCGATCCGACAGTTCCCTCTGAAGCTCCTCCCTCTCCAGGCGGAACGACTCCGCCGCTTCCTCAGCCGACTGATGGGCATCCTCCAGCTTTCCCTGGAGGTCACCCACTCGTCCCTCCAACTCGGCCACACGGAGGTTGAGACGTCGAGACTCCATCTGGGCCTCCGTCATAGCCACCTCAGCCGCCCCGGCCCGCTCCTGAGCCCTCATGGAGGACTCCTCCAGCTCCCTCAAGCGGACGGCTCGACACTGCAACTCCACAGCGAGCGCTGAACCCTGAAAAGACGAGACATGGGCTAAGAAGAGAATAAAGAGAAAGAGAGGATAGCAAGATAACCGAACCTGTTGAAGGATCCAGACCAAGGAATCCGACATCTTGTCGGCCGGGATCTTCTTGAGGAGGCTGCGGTCCCGGGGAGGGACGGAGACCTCGACAACCTGCTGGGCCAGGGCTCGGTCAACAAACATCGAACTCCCAGGGACGACGATCAAAGCCAAGTCGCTCGCCAACAAGGCCCCGACCCCTGGTGATACGGGCGAAGATGCTGCGAGGGGAGCCCCACCCCCCCCCCCCCCCCCCCCCCCCCCCACCCCCCCCCCCCCCCCCCCCCCACCCCACCCCCCCCCCCCCCCCCCCCCCCCCCCCACCCCCCCCACCCCCCCCCCCCCCCCCCCCCCCCCCCCCCCCCCCCCCCCCCCCCCCCCCCCCCCCCCCCCCCCCCCCCCCCCCCCCCCCCCCCCCCCCCCCCCCCCCCCCCCCCCCCCCCCCCCCCCCCCCCCCCCCCCCCCCCCCCCCCCCCCCCCCCCCCCCCCCCCCCCCCCCCCACCCCCCCCCACCCCCACCCCCCCCCCCCCCCCCCCCCCCCCCCCCCCCCCCCCCCCCCACCCCCCCCCACCCCCCCCCACCCCCCCCCCCACCCCCCCCCCCCCCCCCCCAAGGCGCTCCGGGGAAAAGCGCCCGACCCGGAGACCGCAAGACGGCCTTCAGGAGTAGGTCGTCCAACAAAGACCAGAGGGACTTCGTTTCCAAAGGAAGAGCCAACAGAAGCGCAGCGGCTACCCGGTCGGCGTCTGAGAGAACTAACGACGGGCGAGGATGGACAGAACTGCCCCAGCTTGTTAGAATCTGGGCCTCCCCCAAGAAGACCACGAAAACATAATCCGAGTTCCAATCCCCTGACCAGCGGGGTAACCCGATCAGGCATTCCCTCCTCGAACGAGCTCGGAGTAGCAGCCATGACCCCGGACCGACCGTCTGGACCTGGTAAAAATGGAAGAGAAGGGGGAGAGTTGGCTCCAGACCACGGGAACAGCAGAGCGTTACGAAGCCCGTCAGTACCGCGATCGAACACGGGGTGAACTGACACAGGGACACTGTGAAATGTTCCATGACCTGGATGAAGAAGGGATGGAGCGGGAAGCGAAGACCCAGGCGGAACATCTCGACGTAGACGCCGACCTCATTGCTCCTCGGAAGGCAAATCCGCTCGTCGACAAATGGAACCCGAACCTCGTATGGGAAGCAGAGATATTTCTCCCGGATCTCCGCGGCCACCGAAGGAGGGGTCCTCGACGGCGTACGGAGGACAACCGGGGGCACATTAAGCCGTACGGCAGCCGACGCCACGTCATCACAGGCGTAGTCTGGAAAAAGTTTCTCCTTCCCCTTATCCTGAAGAGAACGACTCCCGGCGGGGGAACCTGATCCCCCTAGCCAGGGCTCACCCCGCCTGGACTCCGAAGGATCCCTTGCCCTTTGACCAGAACCGCCTATCCTAAGGGCAGCCATGAGATGAAAAGTGAGAGAGGAATTACCTTTTTTCGACTGGTCTGGAGATGGCAAGGAAGCGAAGGCGACGGGAAACTCCGAGTTGTGGAAAGCTTTGAATACCGGGAGAAGCAAAAGAGAAGTGGAGATCAACGCGGCTGAGGATTTTATATACCGAGCGCAGGGGTGAATTCGAAGCGGCTGACAAGAACGCGCGGCAGGCTTCGAAGAACTGGCGGCGTTTCGAAACCGGCGCCAGGGGAAGTCCAATCGATCCGCCTCATCATGACCTACATTTATGACCACGCCTCGGTTGAAGCGCCACTCGGAACCCCAGGAGGCGGAGCGGTTATACCAAGCTAGCCGAGGCCGGTCGATCCCACCGATGGCGGCGCCCGAACCCCTCAGCTTCTCAACTGAAGACGGCCCCGCGAACGGAGGGGGTAAGTTTGCCGCTACACGTGGCAGCATCTGAAGGCCGACGGCGCTTCGGGACCCGCGCCTTAAAAATATCGAACGGGCCAACTCATGATGACGACTAATAAATGAGTCGGCATCGACTGGCGAGCTCGTCAAAATCGGCAGAGGTCACATCGGCCGAGCCGAACCGGCCGAGGCCGATCAACCCGACCGATGGGGGCAATTGTTACGCCTATTTGACCGAGACCCATAAAGCACGAGCCCAAGAGCCCGACTACTGGTCAAAAGCCCATCTGCGTCCTCAAAGACCATTCGACAAAGGCCCTACAAGGGACCTTCTCGAACGTCGATCCGACCCGGCCCCAATAACCCGTTGGTCGCTCGCCCACTCCTGCGAAAACCACTCCCCCGGACGCGCGACTACTAAATGGCGATAATGGGGAGGTGCTGGCATGGCGGAGAGAGCGGCGGCGAGGGGGGACTGATGGGGCACGATCAATGGCGGGCGTGGGACGTGGGCCGAAGTCAATCAAGCGGGAGCTCTATAAAAGGGCCAGGAAGACGACGAAGAAAGGGACCGCATCTCAGGTAACAAAACCTAAGGTACTCCATCAACGACCTCGTTCCCCCAATTCATCTCCTTCCTCCCCCGCTCGCGCCGAGAGACGCCGTTACGATCTCCTCACGAGTCGGACCGTCTCCGCCGGGCCTCCTTTCTCAGATCTCTATCTCACTTAGGCATCGGAGGGGATTTGGCCGGAACCAAGGTCCGGCCCCCTGACGAGCGTTCTCGTCTGCGCAGGTGGACAACAGATCAACGGGCCGAGGCTACCCCTCGCCCCTCTCTGACCACTCGATCAACCGGACAGTGAGGCTTCCTCTCACCGTCAGCCTGCCGTGGCCGAGCACGTCCTACCGAGGCCGAGCGTCCTAATCGGGTCCGAGACTCACCCTCGCCACCCGTCGGCCGTGCATCTACCCGGGCGACTGAGGCTACCCCTCGTCCCCCTTCCAGCCGAGGCCGAGCACACCTGTCCGAGGCCGAGCGTCTCAACCAGGGCCGAGGCTACCCCTCGCCCCTTCAGCACCGATTCGAAGCCCCCGAGGGACCCAAAGCGGGCCCTTTGACCACGTTGACCGGGTTCTCCACGGTCAACGCTTTGTAGTGAGAAAACACTCTGAAACACCAGTTTAAATCCACATTCAAGAATTTCCAAAATAAAGCAGCAAGTATCCTAATATAGAAAACCATGACCATAGTAAGAACAACAAAAAAATGAAAGCAAAAATTCTAAATAGCCAAGATTTGTTTGCTGGTAAGAGAACTACAATGGTGAAGTATGCTGCTACAACTAAACTGAAGCCCTCATGTGAATGAGCTTGGCAGTTAAACCCACAAATGTATCGGTTGGTTATCGGTTAGAGCAGGGTAATATTCTTTATATTTTTTGATTTATTAAATTAATGTATGTTTGGAATTAAGTTTTCAAGAATCTAAATCATAGAATGCTTGCACCATAGAATATTTACGAAAAAAATTGAAGAGATTGCATACATAGAAGTTGTATAAATGCACATATAGAAGACTTGCAACGTCTTTGAAGTTGGTTTGCGTGTAGTACCAAATTTAATTAAAATCTCAATTCTTGGACTATTGCTCAAGTGTCATGTGTCATGTGTCATGTGTCATGTGTTTCCCAATCCCCAATGTCATGTGTCATGTCAGTTCTACAACTATTTCTTAGTTAATCTCAATGTATCTAGATTTCCTTGCATAACTAGAAACTACGTA
>JAULAV010006167.1:0-24001 GCA_030789695.1 Scilla litardierei
GTCCAAAAATCACAATTATCCTACGTGCACAAGTCCACCGGCCTAAAGTCCATATTATTAATCTTGATTAGTGAATTTAAAACATTTAAAATACTTTAAAAATACTGATTTTAGTCTTGATTAACGTGCAATTTGGTTGGGGGTCCTATGGGTGCAAAACGTTACCTCAACACGACGCGAAAGCTACACCGGCGTCGGGTAGCGACGCCGGGGGTTGGAATAATTAGATCGCGCTCCAAGTCCAGATTCCAATTAGATTCCTCGCTGGAAATTTCAGAGAAATCAACCCGGGCGACGATTCCAGATTCCAAAGCTAGCACGTGCGACGACGGGCTACGACGTGCGACGACGTCGTACGCGACGAATCCTCGAAGAGAAAGCACCAAGGTGGGGCCCACAGTAGTCCTAGGGACCTTTGGGGGACCCACAATAACTC
This sequence comes from Scilla litardierei, assembly GCA_030789695.1. Lineage (NCBI taxonomy): Eukaryota > Viridiplantae > Streptophyta > Magnoliopsida > Asparagales > Asparagaceae > Scilla > Scilla litardierei. The sequence continues at coordinate 437 of JAULAV010006167.1, forward strand.
TGGAGAACTTGGGGGGCCCACGGTGGCAAGCGGTGCGACGGATGCGGGGTTGCGACGAGTGGCTCTCGGTCGTACAGCCTCGGTGCGGGGACTTGGCTCGGTCAGACACTAGGAACGGCGCTGTGCGACGATTGGGGGCGTGCAGCAGCGCGGGTGCGGGGAGATTCCTCGGTCAGATCGATGGGGGGAGTCGGTCAGGCGCTTGGATGCGGGGCGGGGCAGCGTTGCAACGTTGCAGCGCTTGGGCGCTCGGTCACAGCGGCCCGGAGCGAGAGGATCTGTCGGTCGTGCGGGGTGCGGAGCGGGGCGACAAGCGGAGCGGGGCGACAAGGCGGATGCGGGCCAAGCGATCGGTCAGGTCGATGGAACGGAGCGGGGCGACAGCAGCGGTGCGGGGCGGCTTGGGTGCGGGCGGGGTGACCGGTCAAAGCGGGGGAACGGCGGTGTTTTCCTCGGTCGTGCGGCAGCTGAACGTCGCAACGTTGCGACGAATCGTCGCAACGTCCAATTTCAAGTTTGGGAGAGGCTAGGGCTAATTTCTTGCGAAAATAGGTCTTGCTAGGGGTTGCTTATATAGTATAGATGGGTTGACTTGGTCTAGGGCTAAATCTAATAGGATTAGAAGTTCAAAAAGATTTAAAATTTGAAATTCAATTACTCCAACTCATCCAAGGGTTTGACCTGGTCCAAATGAGCTGGAAATTGGCTCAAAAATTCTTTAAAACGTTTAAAACTCAAATAAATTTTATTTGGCCGAAAATAATTTATAAATTAATTATTAAAAATAATATAAAACTTGTTAAAAATATAAAAGTGGTCAAATAAACTCCAAAAATTATAAAATAAATATCGGGGTGATCGTGATGACGAAAGTGAGCTAACTAAGAAGACGGATCTCAAATTCGACGTCGGACGACGAAACTAAAAATAGAAACGTCTCCCGTCAAAAGTGAAAATCGTCACGTCTCATCGAGTAAGTTTAAATTGTGGAAAAACGACTCGAGAAGTGTCGTTCCAAGATAGTGCCACTATTTAATACTCTCAGAGACGTTCACAACGGCATATCACACAAAAGTGTTCACCAACAAACAAAGTCTAAAACAAACACGTGCATGGCCAAAAGCACGTGCACGAAAAACGTACAACGAAAAGTGGTCGTTACAAAGGAGCTATGCAAAATGCATGAAACGCTCATTAAAGAACATAGAAACACAATCAGATTAGTTAAGAGAGAGACTAAAGAAAGGAAGAAATTGTTAAAGAAAACATAGCATTAAAAGAAAAGAATGAGTCTTTGCAAAAAGACATTCTTTCCGTAAACGAAAAGGTTGAAAATTTGAATAATCTTCTCGTATCTGCCAAGACAAATACGATGCTACGATGAAAATTATGGAAAATTTCAACAAAGGAAAAGGAAAGCTAGATAGTTTAATAGATAATAAAAAAGCCTCATCTAGCAAAACCGGACTTGGATATGATTCAAATCATACCAAGAAATGAGTTAAGCATACTAGGATGCATCATTCTAACAAAAGGTTTCTGAGCATCTGGATACCAAAGAACCTGTCCGACCAGAGACACATAAGGTATGCCACAAACGTTGTTCAAAAAATTCATTTAAACAAAACTTACAAATATGTTTTCCATGAAGGAACTAAACCATACTGGGTTTGGTTTCCTAAAGACTAACCCTCTGGACTCAAAAACAAAGAGTACCACAAACGCTTATCTTTTCAGGTACTCTAAAAGAAACGAAGAAAAGAAATAAGAACAACGTTAAAAAAAGCTTTTGTGACAAAAATCGCTTCACAATATTATATGATTGATATGATTAAATGAACGTTAAATTCTTTTAAATTATATATATTTATAAACATTTATTTCATAATTATTTTTACAGAAACGCACTCAGGTCTGGACCAAAACCCCTCGGGATGAGAAAACGACTCAGCCCAGCAAGGAGTCGACTACCTACATGAGGGAGTCGACTACCAGAGAACTGTGCGGAAATCTGGGTTATTTTTTTTGCCTTTCTTTCTTACTAGTTTTGGGTTCTATTGAGTTTAATGGGTTCAAAGACAAGAGGCAACTTAAACCCAATAAGGAGAAATGATCTCAACCCTTGATCTCTTGACCTAATGGTCACCCTTCATCTTTCTTTCACCCCTTGAGGTAAAAACCCTATCTCTCAAACCCTAGGGGGAGCTGACTACCTATCTTTCACCCATGTTTGAAATTTTTTTTCACTCTCTTGGGTTGTTCACCTCATCTCATCATCCTCCAAAGTTCATCTCAACGTAAAAACTCCTCTCGTCAACTTTTACTTCATTTATTTGTTGATATTCTTGCATATCTAGTGTTGTAAATCAATTTTATTTTTATCTAGATGCCTTTCAAGAAAACTATCTCTAAGAAGAGGAAGGTAACAAAAGAATCATCATCTCTTTCTCAAAGAGAAATTATTGAAGCCTACCTCTTCATGAATGTTTCATATGACAAATTTCTTAGTATCTCTAAAATGCAAATCCTCAATGAGAGGTTTGTTAACTTAGATCATGTTCTAAATTATGGAATTGTTAACATCTTAGAGTTTCAGAATCTCCTAACCCTATTCTCATCTGAAAATGTCTTCATGTGCTATCCTAGGCTTGTGTATCTCTTTTACACCAACATGGACTTTGATCTTGTTAAATCTAGATTTGTCACCAAAGTTCTTGACTCTAAAATAACCATGAATGTTAAGTCCCTTGGACCAGCTTTAGGAATTTCCTACTCTGGAGAACTGCTGGATAATATTGAAATGACATATAGGGATATCCTTGATAGAATTTACTTACAAGGTATATATTTTCAAACTAAACTACCTTGTAGTGATTTGCGCTACCCAGCAAGAATTTTAGTAAATATCTTATCCTATAATATCACGCAGAAGTCTGGTAGCCATTCTATCCTTTCTAAGAAACATGCCAAATGTATGTACGCAATGCTTGGTAATATCCGCGTAAATTGGTCTAAAGTCATCATGGATTCCATTCTTACCTCTGCATCATCTGATAGGTATTCTTCCTCCTTAGCTCATGGCCATTATCTTACAATTCTATTTATTGGTCAAAATGTTCCTCTTGAAAATGAAACCGAGATTCTGGAACCGGCTCTTGTGTTTGATGTACACACGCTCGGTAGAATGGGGCTTCATATTGATCTCAACCAAAATGTCCCTGAAGAAACTCTTGCTGTTGAACAAGGATAATCTTCTGCCAAAAAGAAAGGTAAGAAACCTATTGTTTCAGATTTTGATGAAGAAGAGGAAGAAAAAGATGGCGAAGGAGAAGAAGAAAACGAGGAGCCACCAGCCTACATTGTGGAACTTCAAGACATGCGTCTTAAGAAAATCTCAAACGTGAAGATTTCTCAAAAGACATGATTTGAAGCTCTCAACGAGAAGGTTGATAATCTCAAGGATCTGGTGGTGAGTAGCAATGAAATGACCGAGCAAACTCTCAAGACACTCATTGAGGAGATCAAGTCTTTGAAGAGAGAGAAGAATGGTGGTCATTCTTGATTTCAAAATAATGGCTTTTAAACAATGGTTTTCAAAACTTTTCGGTCTGTAAAAACTACTCTATAGTGTGGTGATTGATACTCGTATGTTTTTTTCATGCTTATGGATGAAATACTATCTGATATATTTTGCCAAACATATGTTGATCATATCATATACTAACATATTTTTTGCAGAATTGGTCATTGAATTCCTTTCTCTCAAACTTCATAATTGTTGATTACAATTTGGATGAAATATTTGTTGATATGTGACGTGCGTTTATATTTTATATATTTGCGCACGTTTTCTTCCATGGTTTTCCATTATTTACCGCAGTCTTATATTCGTTTTCTCGTGTTTTCTTGTTTTCTTTCAGTTTTCCGTGTTTTCCGTATTTTGCAGGAGTTTACTGGCATATGGGACATAAAACGACGATATCGTGAGTCCCCGGAGCAACGGGAGGATTCACGCGTGATCCAGGGGGTCAAACAACGAAGATCGCATCTTTCAACCCCTCACCCGACCGGTTGGTTGTTTCCAACCGATCAGGTGATGCACGCGTGCACCACCCGGACACAAGTTGGAGCGGCCAAGAAGTCACCCGATCGGTTCAGAGGCCGGTTCAAATGCCCCCGACTTTCTGGAATTTCCGCTGAATGCCGACCGATCGGGTGACTTTCACCCGATCGGTTCACATGTAGCCGATTCTCCGCAGCCAAGCACAGAGAGATCAACCGACCAGTTCACCTGACGGTACGAAGATCCAACCGATCGCCCTCTGCCCTCAACCGACCGTGCCGTGGTGACCGGGTGGAGTCCTGTTCTGCGCTGCCGAAGAAACGAAGCGGGTCACCCGATCGGGTGATTTCGTTTTCTATATATAGGACCCTAGGTTTTCCAGAAACAAAGAGTTGTTATTTTTTTACTGTTTTTCTCTTTCTTGACGGCTTTAATTTTTCAGATATTTGTAAGTTTTTCGATCTTTGTCAAACTTTGATATAGTGTTATTAGCATTGTTCTTATTGCCTTTCAATTGCCTGATCATGATTTTTACGGTCGATTTCTGTTTAGATCGCTTTTTACTAAATATGTGTGAGTAGTTCCCGAATCTGGGATTTTGGTGGAAACCCCTTCGTGGGTTCTCCCCGATGCATCCATAGGGCTAGGGAATCGATAGGGATTAGGAATCTACCGGTTACGCGGGGTGTTTTATTGTCATCGGCGGGAAAAAGACTGCCTTTGGCCGTTGGGCCAAGGGGAATAAACTTAGCGGTTGACTCCCTAGCCATAGCTCACGCCCTTAGCGTAGACGTCGAATCCTAGCGCGCGGGAGCGGCAGGATGAGACGTTGGGAGTTATTGTTGCGAGCTTAGTGCTCCCGGAGTCGATCAGTGTTAATGGACACGGGAGTGCCCACTGATCGAACCCGGGAAGTCCGACGTATCATCCTGGGCATCGACCGGAATATCGGGCCCATGGGACGCCGGGTACCACTTTCAGAGGCAACGTCTCACCAATAGACCCTAATTCCGATCGCTATCCTACCCGTAGGCCGTATCGATGAGAATCACACGATAGGGTGGAAACCAGATTCCCGTGTTTTTACTTTATATTGTTTATCCCCTGCATCCTATTTTTCGTGACAACCCATCATCCGATTCGGGCTAGATCGCCCATGGGGTGAATTTGACCCTTCTTGACACAAGCACATCCACGCCTCCCTGAGTTCGACCCCCAAGCCACACTACAACACCGTGCACTTGTGGTTACAAATATTTAAATCTCACGCCCCCAATCATATTATTGCACACATCTTGCATAGCAAAGCGGGGGCGTCAAGCTTTATGGCGCCGTTGCCGGGGAGGCAACGTGCTTGTTATTTTAGGATTTCATGAACCCTTGTGTCTAGCTCTCATCCCTACCTCGTGATAATTTTCGCATTCTTCTTTTTCCTTTTTATTTTCTTATTTTTATTTTTTATTGTATCCGTTTCTTTCCCACTTTTCACTTCACGGGTGTTTGTTGTTTTTCATGCGCAGGAGTTCAAGAAGTCTCGACGACTTGATCCCCGTTGATCCAGAGATAAACGCCACCCTAAGGCGTTTGGTAGCCGAGAAGCGAAGAAGAGAGGATCCTGAAACTATGGGGGAGAACACCCCACCTCACAAGTCCCTTCTGGAGTACTCGATGCCTTCCATCGAGTCCACCTCCGCCATCCGTCCTCCAGCTATTACGGTGCAAAGCTTTGAGCGTAAGTCGTCTTTGGTGACGTGGATCCAGCAGGATCAATTTTCGGGTGCACTCATGGAGAGCCCCATTGAACATTTGGACTCCTTTTTGGAGAAATGTGACACCTTCCGGATAACCGGGGTCACAACTGAGGCGATCCGTCTGAAGCTATTCACCTTCTCTCTGCGAGATAAGGCCAAGCTGTGGCTTAGGGGGAAGGACCCGAATACATTCAACACCTGGGAGAAGCTCTCAAATGCTTTCCTGACAAATTTCTTTCCTCTGGGGAAGACCATGAAGCTGAGGAGTGAGATCTCCTCCTTCTCCCAAGCCAGCCACGAGTCTCTGCATGAAGCCTGGACCAGATACAAGGAGATGCAGCGGAGATGTCCCCACCATGAGCTCCCCAAGTGGCAGATCATAAATCTGTTCTATAATGGGTTGAGGGACGATTTGAAATCTTCCATGGACGCCGCAGCTGGAGGGTCTTTCATGTCAAGAAGCGAAGAAGATGCCGGACAGATTCTAGAAAACATGGCATCCAACAATGAGCGGTGGTGTGACGAGAGAGCCACACCTAGATCTGGAGGTATCCACAGAGTCGAGGACGTCGACAAATTATCCAGCAAGTTTGACTTGCTGTCGACCCAGATCTCCGCATTGATGGTAGGTGCCGGTGGCGCCGGTTCACAACAGATTGCTGCGGTGGAATCCAAAGTTTTTGGAGAATTCGACGGTGGTGACATCTCACCACCGTTGGATCAGGCGAGCGCATTATTTTACAATCCTACAGGGAATGCGCCTTTTCCACCACGAACCAACTCCAACCCGGCCTACTCTCCAAACAACCGGAATCATCCGAACCTTAGTTACCGGGCACCATATCAGCAGCCGACTCAGCAGCAACAACAACAGATATATCAGCCGGCTAGGCCCCAGCAGCAGTTTCAGCAGCAACAATTTCAGCAGCAACAACCTCCACAACAGTACCAGCAGTACACTCCAAGGAATCAGCAACCCATCCAGCAACAATATGGCCAGCAGAGGGCCATCTCTCCGGTTGAGTCCCTCTTGACTCAATACATCGCCAACCAGGAGAAGATAAATCTGAAGCTGGAGATGGGACAAAGAGTCCTCACTGATCAAGTGACCCAGCTGGGGTTGCAAGTGGCAAACCTTCAGAGACCGCAGAATCTTTTACCGCCACAGCCTGAGGTGAACCCGAGGGGGGTAAATCGGACCTTGGCGCTCACGCATGAGCATGAGAACGTGTCCGCCATCGTCTTGAGGAGCGGAACGCAAATACCCATGAGAGTGCCCCCCAAAGGACCGGAAGCACCGTTGGTCGTGGAACGACCAATTGAGAAATTAAATGATGACGGTGCTTCGTCGCCAAAGCCAACTACTCCGGAGGGAGTTCATAGAGAGGAGAAGAAAAAGGATGAGGAAGGGATCCTCAGAGTATTCAAGCCCATTGTGCCTTTTCCACAACGGCTTGCCAAAGCCAAGCTTGATGAGAAGTATGGCAAATTCTTTGCCATGGTGAAAGATCTGAGCTTACAAATCCCCTTCCTCGAGACCATCGAGACAATTCCCTCATATGCCACATTTATAAAGGACTTGGTGACACTGGGATCCAGAAAGGAGAAGTTCGTACTAATGGCAGAGTGCAGCGCCCTCATTCAGCGTGCAAATCCGCCCAAGCTCAAAGACCCAGGAAGTTTCTCCATCCCTTGCTCTATTGGGGAAGTGCGAATCCAGAGGGCGCTCGTCGATCTAGGAGCGAGCATCAGTCTAATGCCCCTATCGCTATACAAGAGAATAGGGATGGGAGACTTGGAGCCCACCGGCATGGCATTACAGCTTACCGACCGTTCGGTGAAGTACCCAGTGGGAGTAGTGGACGACCTCCCCGTTGATGTGAGTGGAATACAAGTACCGGTGGATTTTGTGGTGATGGACATGTCGGAAGACATGCATACCCCTATTATCCTTGGACGGCCCTTTATGGCAACCGTCGGTGTGCTAATAAACGTGAAGAATGGGAAGCTTTCCCTCAACGTCAGCCAAGAAAAAAGTCGAATTTGACTTGGGGTTATCGATGAAGCACCCCGATCCTCCGGATGATCCTAGTATCAATGTGCTGAAGTTGGAAGAGGAGAGAGCTGTGGAGGCAAGATCCTGGGAAATTCTCTCGAGAAATCCCTCCAACCACTTGGGAGACCATGGAGAGCAAGTTGGCTCCCCAAAGAAAGAAGTTGTTGATGAGGCGGTCGCTCGACATGTGATCCCTCCCAGATTCCCAAAAGCTCCTCCTACGAGGAGAAAAGGCAAAGAGCCCATGGGATTCACCGAGGATGAGGTCCGTATCCTCAAACGAGTGGCGGAGGACGCCAATATGAAGGAGAAGCCCCCGGACCCCATCAACAAAGGGAGAGTGGTCGAGCAAGTTCTCTTGTCACCACCGACAGCAATAAAGGAAGAAGCTGAAACGATGCCAAACTTTGGGCATCACCCGTATCGCCCACCTTGAACATCATCAACGGGCGTCGAGCTAACGACGTTAAACAAAAGCTCTTCATGGGAGGCAACCCATGTTCTGAACTTTTATTTCCCTTTTTAGGACTATTTTAACTTTATTTCGTTATTTTTAGTAAATAAATCCAGTCGCAAGAAATTCCGTTGAGGGATTAAGGCCGTTTGTGCACTTTTGTAGAAAGCAAGGCCCCAACCGATCGGTTGATAACTCAACCGATCGGGTGGGATGTATCAGCTAATGGCCATATCAGTCATTCAACGAACCGATCAGGTGAAGCCAGCCGAGACGGGTGACAGACCGTGTGATCTGGGCTAAATTCTCGGGAATTTTGGGGAATTGGTCAACAGATCGGTTGATACGCAGAGCGATCGGGTGAAAGACCAGGTGAGCTGTACCAAACTCTCGGAAAATTTGTGAAGCGGCGAACCGATCGGGTGACATTCACCTGATCAGGTCGCCTGTAGCCGACTTTCAGCAATAATTTCGACCTATAAGTCAACCGATCAGGTGACTTTTCACCCGATCGGTTCGACTTAAATTCCTATAAATAGCCGACCTCCGCCTGTTCATTCCGCCCTCGCCCGATTTCGAATTTTAGATCGTCGTTTCGACTCCTCCATGTTCGCCTGACCTCGTTCTTTCGACTCTAATCGACCTCCCCAGTCACATTCTTCTCCTCCACCATCCCACCCATCCCCACCTCCCTCACCCCCACATAGGCGATCATCTCCCCCTCCCACATCTATTCCCATCCCCGTATCCACCTCTACTCTCACGACCACTTCTGTCGCACCCACACCACCTCCTACCTCCTCCACCGTCACTTCTTATGTGCGCCGTAAGAAATTGCCGGTGCGCTCCAAATCTCTCCCATCGCCACCCACTACCGTCACCATCACGTCTTCTCTCCCCATTTCTATCCCTTCTACCACCGCCTTGATCACCGTACTTCCACCACCACCCACCTCCACCGACACTCTACCCATCGTTCACACCACCACTGCACCTATTCCCCCACCTCTGTCCCCACTTCTCCGCACACCCCCCGCATCCCCCGGCCACCCATCCACACCCTCTTCTGAGGAGGGCGAGGACCCTCCATCTCTTGCTCCTTGATTTCATTTTGTTTTCTGACCTCCCCCTTGCATATCTCTGCATTTTCACGATCATATCATCTTGCTAGCATTGACATGTCTAGCTTGGGGGAAGTCAAATTTTTGTGTGTGTGTGCTATCGTATTCGTTTTCTTTGTGTGTTTGTTTATTTGTCGTGTCGTGTGATTTTTATTTTCTTTCATTTATTTTATTTTATTTTCTGTTTATATATCATGTGGTGTGCTTTTTATTTTTATTCGTATTCTCAGTCTCGTTTGTGTGATTTTCTTGTTTTTCGTGTCTTTTTGTGTCTGTGCGAATTCCCCCCATATTCATTGCCCTCCCGTATTTAATTCTATTGCATTAGGGGCAATGCAAGTTTCAGCTTGGGGGAGTCGCACTTCGTGCGTCATTTGTCTCTTTTTTCCTTGTTATTTGAGTCGTTTTTCTCCATCTTTTTCTTTTTCTTTTTCTTTTCTTCTTTTTATCGCTTTCTCCTAGAGATGAACCCTATGATGAATTGCCACAAAATCACACACACCTAGCATAGTATCGATAATCACATTCACTAACCCTAGGATATCGAGTCCTCCTGCATTTCACACATCGTGGGTCCATGATCACTCCTTATTTTACACTTTTTTCCCGCATGTTTGCATGCCATTTAGATCGCTCAAATCATGTTTTTCACGATATATCGACGATATTGCGATGCTTTTCACGATTTCTTGTTTTTTTCGAATTTCAGGTGATTTGGAGCGATTTGGAGTGATCTCGAGAAACGCCTACTCCAGAGTGTCACCGATGACCTCCCCGAGGGGTATTTTGCTGTTGGAGAGGAGCGGAAGAAGAAAGAACGTCGTAGGAGCGACGAAGAGGCCAAAACAAGCTGTTTGGGCATTTTTGGTGTCTCACTCGACCGAGTGAAGGAGTCACTCGGCCGACCAGCGAGACACCGCTCGGCCGACCTGATCGGACACGCTTTATGTGTGCACTCGGCCGAGCGACGGAAGCCACATCGGCCGAGTGACGAGACCCCATCCGCCCGAGTGGCGCTCAGACGAAGCCATTCAAAAATCGCCAACTTACTGTTTTTCGTCTGCCTGAGCTTCAGAAGACCCACTCGGCCGAGTGGCAAATGCCGACCGCCCGAGTACTAAGAAGCCATCGGCCGAGTGACGACAACTCACTCGGCCGAGCGACCCCCGAAGTGAAGACCCCCGAAGACCCAGACTTACTGGAAATTTACAGGGTTTCTCACTCGGCCGAGCGACTTTTGTCACTCGGCCGAGTGCGACGCGCTGCCTGTAGCGAAAATTGCGGATTTTAGGCTGCGCAGGGGCATTTTGGTCACAGTTTTTGGACGATTTTGGGGGGTATTTAACCCCTGTTTTTACCCTAGGTTTAGGAGCTTTTCTCTTTAATTTTTGCAGCTTTTTAGATTAACTTTTTAGCTTTTATTCTTGTGATTGGAGAGGAGACAAAAGTTGATTTTTGTTGGATTATTGGAAGAACTCCATTGGTTTGTGTCTCTCCCCTCTAAAAATACTATTTTTATTGCTTATCTCAATATTGTGATGAATTCTCTTGTTAATTTCATTGATTATTTTGTATTTGTGCTATGAATTGTGAGTAGTCTACACGTCTTGGGGCGTGGGGATGAACCCTACGAGCCCAATTTCAGATTTGTGATGAATTGATAGAAATATTGCTAGAATTGCTATTAGGGTTAGATTGGGATCGATTTACTACGGATAGCTAGGTATTCATACCGATTGGGATTTGCAAGAGATTGGATCCCAACTCGATAGGAAACCCTAGAAATCCGAATTGGGTTGGAATCGAATTTCCGTAGTATCGGTTTGCAAGAGATTGGACCGATACTAGGGTTTCCGGTTGCAATTCCGTGTCGATACCCGTTTGCAAGAGACTGGACGGGTATGAACTATCCCAACCTAGGTCGTGGCCCGAGTTTGCACGAGAGTGGGCTCGGGGCGCGATTGAACGATGATGTTGATCCTAATGCTAGCTTGCCTAGGCTAGGGTTTGCAAGAGATTGGACCCGAACCTAGGATAGCTATAGACCGGCAACAGCGCGAGAGCGTGAGCTAGGTATTACATTCAGTTGCAACTAGTTCATCCAAAATTTTATTCTAGCAACTTTGATACCAATGAACCACATTGACGAAATACGTTGAGTGGCGGGGATTCCCCATTCCCTAGGCGTCTTTATTTGATTTGATATCTTCGTACTTTGTCTGACGATTGTGACAGGATCGCCAAAGACAAATTCTCTCTTTTCCGTTCTTAATAGCCAGGTTGTTCGGAGCAAGCACTTTCATTCGTCCTCCCTGTGTTCGATAACCCGCTCGCCGCTACACCGTGCGCTTGCGGTAAAACTACACGGTCGCACTTTTGGGTTACATTCCGGAGCGATCAAGTTTTTGGCGCCGTTGCCGGGGAGGCGATTGCGTTTGATCTTACCACCCTAGCTATTTCTTTCTTTTTGTTTTTATTTCATTATTATTTTTTACCTAACCCTTCCATTGTGCTAATCACTTCTTTGAAACTTTGTTTTCCTGTGCATGAACACGAGATCAACGGCGGACCCTGAAGCTATATTATTTGATCCCGAGATTGAGCGTACTGCGTGGAGAATCAGAGCGGAGAGAAGACAAGATCCGGAAGGGAGGTTTATGACCAACCCGGAAACTGCGGAACAATTAGCAGCAAGGATGGCGAGGATTATTTCTATTCGAGACAGGCTCCGGCCTAAGACCTCTTCTACGACCTCATCTATTGCCATGCCGGAGTTGGCGGCTGACAAGAACTTTGAGCTGAAGACTGGACTAGTGGTTCTGATGCAGCAGGATCCATTTCATGGGAATGCCCATAAAAATCCCCACTACCACATCCAACTATTTTTGTCGAAGTGCGCCACATTTCAGATGACGGGGGTCTCCATCGATGCCATCAGACTGCGTCTCTTCCCCTTCACACTAAAGGACATGGCACTTTATTGGTTGAGGACGCAAGCTGAGGGAGTCTTTACCACATAGGACGAGTTGGCGAGTGCATTCATTGACAAGTTCTATCCGCCCTCCAAGACGGTAAAGATTCGGAGCGCTCTTATGTCCTTCAAGCAAGGACCCCAAGAGACGCTCTATGAGGCTTGGGAGCGTTTCAAAGATCTGCAGCACCAGTGTCCGCACCATAGCATTGAAGATTAGGAGCTAGTTCATAGTTTCTACAATGGTCTCCAACCGGGGACCAAGCAAATTATTGATGCCGCGGCGAATGGTGCCATCTTATCAAAGACTCCCGAAGAAGCTACGGCCCTAATTGAGGAGATGGCCTCAAACAATCAACAATGGGGCGACGAGCGAGGACACTCTACGTCCTCCTTGAAGCCGTCTAGCATCTATGAAGCGAAGGCCGTAGCGGAGCTGACAAGCAAGTTTGATTCTCTCCACAAGGTAGTGGAGAGACTGGAGAAGTTTATCACGGAGCCCCAAGGAACCCCTTCCACATCCACACCAACGAATCAAATGTGTGATTGGCAAGACCAATCTCAAGCTATGTATTTGGGAGGAGAGCAAGGAGAGGGATCCTTGGAGCAAGTTCAATATGTCGCGGGGAACCAAGGATATTGGGCCAATCCGGCCACAAGAAATCATCCCGGTTTCTCTTATGCCAATAATGAAGGAGCTTTGAACCCGCCGCAACAACCACCTCAACAAGCTCGACCACCACCACCACCCCAACAACAACACTATCCGCCGAGGGGGCCTCCACAACAAAATTTCCAACCGAAGCAACAAGTTCCACCCTATAGGCCGCCCGGATACAATCAAGGGTGGAGAAATCAAAACCCTCCACAAGCTCAACAACGATCTGACTTCGAAGCTAGAGTGGAGGAGTTTATGGTCGAGCAAAAGAAGGTCAATGCTTCCTTGCAGGCGGGCCAAGACTCCCTTACAACCGTTGTAGCTCAAATCTCGGAGCAATTGGCGTTGCTCAATCGGAATACTCAACAATTGCCGGATCAACCCGGGCAAAACCCACGTGGCAACACCGGCCACATCAATGCCGTGGTTGCCGTTACAACTAGAGGCGGGAAGGATACCACCCCCGCCATGATTCCTACCGAGGAGCCCGTGGAGGAGAATGTAGAGCCAATTGAGCCGGTAGTTGAAGTTGATAGTGAGAAAGAGCCGCAAGAAAAGGAGAAATCTAGGGCGGAGCAATTGATTGAAGAGATGCGCTTTATGCCACCGGTCCCGTTCCCCCAGAGGCTTGCTAGGGCAAAAATGGAGAAAAGGCTAGCAAAGTTTCTCGAGTATCTGAGAGGGGTTAGCCTCAACATTCCTTTCCTCGACGCCATCGTGGAAATCCCGACATACGCTAAATTTTTAAAGGATTTGATTTCGGGGAGAAAGAGGAAGGAAAAGATTATGCTCGCCGAGGAGGGCTCTTGGTTCACCAAGAGAGAGAAGGAGCTGGCTAAATTCAAAGACCCGGGGAGTTTTCGAATTCCTTGCACCTTGGGCGGCGTCCCTCTACAAAAGGCGTTGGTGGATTTAGGGGCTAGCGTTAGCCTCATGCCTCTCTCTATGTTCCTAAAACTAAATACCGGCACGAAATTGAAGCCCACCGACATGCGGATACAATTAGCCGATGGATGGATCACAAGGCCGGTGGGGATTGCAGAGGACATCCCGCTACAAGTCCCAGGGGGCATATGTTTGCCATGTGACTTCGTGATCATGGACGTTAAGGAGGAGGGAGATACGTCATTGATACTTGGACGCCCGTTCCTCGCCACCGCCGGTGTCATTGTCGACGTGCGAGAAGGTACCCTAACATTGAACGTCGGTAACATCGAGGTGGAGCTTCATATTCCTAAGGCAATGAAACATATGCCTTACCACGAGGAGCTGGACTACATGGACCTCCTTGATGAGGTTATTGAGGAGGCGATCCCTCATTCGATCGGCGCTCTATTCAAGGAGGATTTCGAGGAAGGGCCGGATTTAGGCCAAGATGAGAAGACAAATGATTCCCCCGACTTCTCCGCTGAAATTGATGAAGGCGACGCTGATGTCGCAAGGATTCGAGAGCTCTGCAAGCTCTCGAAATTAAAGTCTCCGAAGAAAGCTCCGCCGATACGGAAATCGGCGTCACCGGTGAAGCTGAGGACCGGAGCAAACGCTAGCTTGGGGGAGCCTCCCCCCAACACTATTCGAGACGAGAGACCACCGAGGGAGAACACGCCGCCACAACTTCCGAATCCAAGCGTTCTCCCCGGAAAGTTTGACGGGTGCATCTCATATGCACCAAACATCCCGCATTAATTGAAAATCAAAGGGGGTCAAGCTCACGACCTTAAATGAGCGCTTGTCGGGAGGCAACCCGACGGTTATTGCTTTATTTTCACTTTTCTTTTATTTTTGTTTTAGAAATTTTTTGTGTTTTGAGTCGTTCGCCCAAAAATTTTGTGATAACGGGTCCTATTTTTCTTGACAGGAGAGGAGAACGAGGTACCGATCATTAGGAGGATGAACAAGGCGACGAGGAGCACCCCAGGAAGGCGCTCGATGCTTAGGAGGAAGATGAAATCGACTGGAGGAAGAAAAACAGAGTTTAGAGCTCAAACGAAGACAAACAGCAGAAAACAAGGCTCACTCGGCCGAGCATACTAGTCACTCGGCCGAGCACACAAGTTCGTCCGGCCGAGCCGCTCACGAACGAGGGAAGTCTGCTGTACCCAACTCTCTATTTATTTTCCTGATTTTAGTGTAACTGCTACTCGGCCGAGTATATATATTCACTCGGCCGAGTAAAACTGATACGCTCCTAGGGCGAGTCTTACCGAGTAGCTTGAGCCACTCGGCCGAATGGACTTACTCCACTCGACCGAGGGTGGCAAGGCCACTCGGTCGAAGCGTAAGCGGGGCGGAATTTTCCGTTGAGTTCACTCGGCTGAGCGACCTAGTCACTCGGCCGAGTCGTAACTTTTACTATAAAAAGGGGCCGGGGGGCTCGTTTTTCGAAACGAAACAAATCGCAACAGCCCGACTTCTCGCATTCCCCAGCACCCGAACCTCCCCCTTGCTCGCCCGAACGTTCGTCCGCCGCCGTCGCTCGGCCACCCTTCGCTGGCCGAGCCGCCGCCGCACCTCGCCCGAGTCGCCGCCGGCGGCCACTGCTCCGGCCGACTCCGGTAACCCCATTTTTAGCCTATTTTCTCCTCTTTTCTGTACTTTTCGAGGATCCATGTATCTAACGAACCCCAAACCCAAATTAATTTCAATTTCTATCTATTATACCCCTAATGCCCCATACGTTTTGAATATTACTCGCTGATATCTCCGTTTCATGCGCAGGTTATATTTGGGAGCTTAGGGGAGCCCAGGGGAGCTTCCAGGGACTGATTTGGGCTACGTGGAGGCGTCATCTTCGCACGCTTCCATAGCTTTGCACTCGCGGCGTGTCGTGGTATATTCCTTCCTTTATTTTACGCACGCCACATTTTTATTGGTTTTGGTGAGCGCTCGGGGCCCATATGCCGCCCCGGACACGGCCGCGGTTGAGGAGAGCTTCCGCCAAGTGGAAGCGGTCGGATGATGTCGGCCCCTCCCACGAGGTGGAGGACTCTCCTCCGCCTTCTCCACCACACCCCGTTCACCCAGCACGGCCTGCAGGCCCCACACACCCCGCACAGCCTGCAGAGCCTGCACAGCCCATACACCCCGCACAGCCACTCCCTGCCGCTCCACAGCCACCACCTCCGGCTCCACTTATCGGGCCGCTGGGGATCATGTTCTGGAACGACGCACACCGCGTCGCTTTCGAGCGTATCTCCCAGCGCTCGATCGTACCCTCCAGGTTCGCACACCTTGCAGACCTAGGACGCCTGGGGGTACTCGAGGGGATGCTCACGTTGTACGACAACGTGGGCTGGCGAGATTTCTTCCAGGTGTCGGCGGACACGTTTATCCGTCCGACACTTGAGGTTCTTAGTTCGATCGCCCGGACCGACGAGGGATGCTCGTTTCGGTTCATGGACCGAGAGTGCCAGGTCACTCTCGGTATGATGAGAGCTTTCTTCTCCTGGCCCGATGTCCCCGGGGCCGACCGTGGTTACGCCCCCACTCATATCCCCCCACCTTCCTTCGATGCCGGAGCCTTCTGGGCCCGGATTACGGGTCTTCACGCTGCCTTTGACCCTAGTAGGGCCAAGGCCTCGGCCATCGTCCACCCTTGCCTCTGTATAGCTCAGCGCCTCATGGAGACTACCTTTTTGGCGAGATATGAGCCGGGTACGATGTCCACGCCGGAGCTCTATATGCTCTACGCGATGACACGGCCCAGAGCTCTATCTAGGGAGGGCGATGAGTTGGTCCCCGCCGTCGTGATTGATGTCGCGGCTTGGTTTTTGGACCGCATCATCGTATCGGTGGGCGCTCGCTCACCGATATGCTGCGGCGGCCTGATCACCTTGCTCGCCCTTATGACCGGCGAGGACTTTCCAGATGACTTGCGACGAGCACCGGGCCCCACTTCACTGTCCATTGATGTTATGGCCCGGATGAAGATGCTGCGTCCGCACGGTGAGCGACACTGGGTCTGGCTGCACGGCCCTTACGGTGCCGATTACATGATTCTTCCGAGCCCAGCTCGGACTCAGATTGCACCGGCCCAGGTGGACTGGCTCCCTGCGATGGATGTTCTGATCCCAGCCGCATACGTGCTCGAGGCCGAGGAGGCCGAGCAGGCTCACGCTGCCCCCGCAGACCCTGTTGCACCTGCTGAGCCTGCTGCCCCTGTTGACCCCGTGGCCCCTCAGCCTATCCCTGATATTTCTGCTGCTCCCGACACCTCTGTCCACACTGCTGTCGGTGTCGGGAGTACTCTCGCTGAGCCCACTTCCACTGCTTCCACCACCACCACTGGCCCTCTGTCTGTCGAGCCTGTTTCCTCTGCCCCACCCGAGCGCTCGTCGACTATAGTTGAGTGCGGAGAGCCCTCTTTTGCCACCGCCATGGAGACTGTGGTCTCCACCTCTGTCTCCACCGCTGCTGTATTCTCTGAGAGTGTCGTGGCGTCTGTCCACACTTCTGTGTCACCGACCTCTCTGGCCGCCTCGTTACCGCTTTTATACTCCTCTTTCGTTGCTGCTGCCTCCACTTCTCACCAGTCGGTGCCCCGACCTCACACTGAGGCCAGGCCCACACTTGCGAGCTCAGCACCTTTCGTTCCCTTGCCTGCTGAGCCCGTCACCTACGCCACCAGAGTACGCCAGCCCCGACCTGCACAACCCAGACCGGTGTGTCCCTCTGCACCACCTCCCCCCGACACTGTACTTCAGAGCATTCGTGCTCTCGAGGGGGCGGTGAGTGTCCTCAGAGGCGACCTTAGGACCCTGTCCGCCACCGTCATAGCGATGGCTGGCCGCTTCGACCTGCTCCCGCATATTCACTACTGCCTTACCCAGGTCCTGGAGCGACTCCCCCGCGTACCCCCACCCACCCAGCAGGTCACCACCCCCACTCCTACCCATACCCAGCCTGCCTCCACCTCCACACCCACACCCACTCCCGCTCAGCAGCCTGTCCCACCACCACCACCACCTCCGCCTCAGGACGGAGATGGCGCAGCCCCACCTTCTTAGGCACCCTTGATGCCATCGATTTTTTTTGCCGTTGTGCTGCCCGTCTCTGCTGGGTCCTGATGCATTCTACCCACCCCCCTCCCCTCACTGTTTTTGGGTACACATTCTCTTTATATATCTTTATATATCTTTTTTGGGGAGAGAGGGAGAGTTTTTGGTGTCACACCTTTATATCTGTATCACTCCTATATCTGCATGCATCATGTCCGCATCATATTTTTCGTTTCATTATTTTCTTACCTTTCCTCATTCATGCATCCTCACTTACCCCTCACATTACTTGTCTCTCGGTGTGCCACACTTTGCACATTGAGGACACTGTGCCATTTAGCTTGGGGGAGTGAGTTCTCACGTTCTTTTTCGATTTACCACCTTTGTTTTTAGTTTTTTCACGCCATTTTTCGCTTTTAAACTTATTTTCATCATTTTTTCTTTTATTTTACCATGCATCATGTTTTTCTTATTTTCTTTGTGTGCCGCACTGTAAATAGTTTTATTTTCCCCTTTATCTTTATTTCTTTTTCATCTCATGCTAGAGATGACTTTTCTGTGATGATGATGACGTGGAGTTAGCTACTCTATATGCATGCTATATTTGTCGTGTCTTAGATTTTATTTCTGATATCATATGCTGTGATTTGCCTTGCATTTAGAGATAGTAACCCACACTTTTTCCACATGAAAATGGATGAAATTTTATTATTAGCTGAGTCTGAATATTCATATGTATGCTATCGCAGAAAACACACCAAGATTCACGCATTGAATGCTTATATCTGGAGTACCGATTTCTTTTCCTATATCACTTCTATATGCATGATTTGTACATTCCACTTCAGGATGATTGAATGATGTTAGCTATGATAAATCTGGATTAGTTTAGCTTTTTTGTGATCAAGACTGAGTAGATTAGATTACCCTGCTGAAGTTGTCGTGCACGTCTTATAGAGTGAACTGAGAGATTTATTTATTTCTTTCTCCACATATCTTGAACATCATTTCTCTATTTTAAAATCATTGGTGAATCTCCCCTTAGCGATTCTATTATATGGCATTTCCCCCGCTATTAATTCCTAGCTCCAAATTTCCCAAAACCAAAGAAAGAAAAAGAAAAATTCTTGTATATCCTTATTTCTCTTTGATTTGGGATCATTGTGTATATATGCTTTAAAAAAAGAATAAGAAGAAAAAAAAGAAAAAGAATAGAGGAAAGAACCTCAATAAAAGATCCCCTTTCATGTTCTCTCTTTCTTTCCCTCTTTTTGTTTTATTTATTTTTTTGGAGCTTCATAAAAATGGGGATGTAGATATTGTTTTTGTGCCACCACGCTTATAGATAAGCATGGGGGAGAGAATCCATTGATGTGTGAGAGAGTGACTACTTGACGTTGCACGACAACCTAGGCTAAGTAATATTCTATACTTGGTGAGATTATTTTTAGCTTTGCGAAGTCCAGAAATCCATGCCTAGCACGCATTTCATGAAATCCATGCTTATCTATTCTTTCTACTCTACGGTGTGATATTCTTATACTCCTCATAGAAAGCGTTCAATTGAAAAGTGTGTGATCTGCGATATTGTATACCGCTTTAGATGATTCAGACGATGTTAATTCTAAAATTATTCCGTTTTTCATGATTATATCGTTGTTCGTGGGTTTTCTATTTCTATTTGCACTATTATACTATGATATCGAAATAAAATTCTTTGACATGTGTTTTTCATTCGGTGCTTGCTATATGAGTAAGCAAAACCCATGTCCTGAGAAAATGATCTAGCAGCTTCCCTCTTCGCTTCTTTCTTTCTTCTTTGTTTTTATTTCGTTTTTCGTTTTTCTTCGTTTTTCATTTTTTCGTTTTTCGCCGTTTTCGTTTTCCGAATCCACCAGGTTCGCCTTTTACTTATCTTCCTCGAGGACGAGTAAGAGGTAAGCTTGGGGGATTTTGATCACTCCTTATTTTACACTTTTTTCCCGCATGTTTGCATGCCATTTAGATCGCTCAAATCATGTTTTTCACGATATATCGACGATATTGTGATGCTTTTCACGATTTCTTGTTTTTGTCGAATTTCAGGTGATTTGGAGCGATTTGGAGTGATCTCGAGAAACGCCTACTCCAGAGTGTCACCGATGACCTCCCCGAGGGGTATTTTGCTGTTGGAGAGGAGCGGAAGAAGAAAGAACGTCGTACGAGCGACGAAGAGGCCAAAACAAGCTGTTTGGGCATTTTTGGTGTCTCACTCGGCCGAGTGAAGGAGTCACTCGGCCGACCAGCGAGACACCGCTCGGCCGACCTGATCGGACACGCTTTATGTGTGCACTCGGCCGAGCGACGGAAGCCACATCGGCCGAGTGACGAGACCCCGTCCGCCCGAGTGGCGCTCAGACGAAGCCATTCAAAAATCGCCAACTTACTGTTTTTCGTCTGCCTGAGCTTCAGAAGACCCACTCGGCCGAGTGGCAAATGCCGACCGCCCGAGTACTAAGAAGCCATCGGCCGAGTGACGACAACTCACTCGACCGAGCGACCCCCGAAGTGAAGACCCCCGAAGACCCAGACTTACTGGAAATTTACAGGGTTTCTCACTCGGCCGAGCGACTTTTGTCACTCGGCCGAGTGCGACGCGCTGCCTGTAGCGAAAATTGCGGATTTTAGGCTGCGCAGGGGCATTTTGGTCACAGTTTTTTGGACGATTTTGGGGGGTATTTAACCCCTGTTTTTACCCTAGGTTTAGGAGCTTTTCTCTTTAATTTTTGCAGCTTTTTAGATTAACTTTTTAGCTTTTATTCTTGTGATTGGAGAGGAGACAAAAGTTGATTTTTGTTGGATTATTGGAAGAACTCCATTGGTTTGTGTCTCTCCCCTCTAAAAATACTATTTTTATTGCTTATCTCAATATTGTGATGAATTCTCTTGTTAATTTCATTGATTATTTTGTATTTGTGCTATGAATTGTGAGTAGTCTACACGTCTTGGGGCGTGGGGATGAACCCTACGAGCCCAATTTCAGATTTGTGATGAATTGATAGAAATATTGCTAGAATTGCTATTAGGGTTAGATTGGGATCGATTTACTACGGATAGCTAGGTATTCATACCGATTGGGATTTGCAAGAGATTGGATCCCAACTCGATAGGAAACCCTAGAAATCCGAATTGGGTTGGAATCGAATTTCCGTAGTATCGGTTTGCAAGAGATTGGACCGATACTAGGGTTTCCGGTTGCAATTCCGTGTCGATACCCGTTTGCAAGAGACTGGACGGGTATGAACTATCCCAACCTAGGTCGTGGCCCGAGTTTGCACGAGAGTGGGCTCGGGGCGCGATTGAACGATGATGTTGATCCTAATGCTAGCTTGCCTAGGCTAGGGTTTGCAAGAGATTGGACCCGAACCTAGGATAGCTATAGACCGGCAACAGCGCGAGAGCGTGAGCTAGGTATTACATTCAGTTGCAACTAGTTCATCCAAAATTTTATTCTAGCAACTTTGATACCAATGAACCACATTGACGAAATACGTTGAGTGGCGGGGATTCCCCATTCCCTAGGCGTCTTTATTTGATTTGATATCTTCGTATTTTGTCTGACGATTGTGACAGGATCGCCAAAGGCAAATTCTCTCTTTTCCGTTCTTAATAGCCAGGTTGTTCGGAGCAAGCACTTTCATTTGTCCTCCCTGTGTTCGATAACCCGCTCGCCGCTACACCGTGCGCTTGCGGTAAAACTACACGGTCGCACTTTTGGGTTACATTCCGGAGCGATCAGTCCACTTAGCTTTTTGTGAGTCGTGCGTCGTGCCTAGCTGTTTGGTGTGCTTCTACTTTGTGATTTTGTTTTATATACCTATCCAAGAATGACCCCTAGATTATCATGCTTCGATTTGAATATGCGGTAATTGTTTCTCCTGTTTGCTTCTGCATGCTATATATATATCGTATACTTCATTTCGCATGTGTCGGAATTCCACAATTAAGGATTAGGATAACCCGTTTAGCCCATGCTCTAATTAGCGAGAATAGTTTCCTTTGCCCAAGTGTTTAGATTTCGGTTTCTTTTTTGTTTTACTTGGTGCAAATCCCCTCGTCGTGTACCGTTCTCCCACTTGGGAGAGTACACATGTGTATAGCCAAAAAAACTCGAAAACCCAAAAAGAAAAGAAAAACCCAAAAAGAAAAGAAATGAAAAAGAAATGAAAAAAAAATTGTATAGCCAAAAAGCACAAAAAAAATACAAATACCCAAAACCCAAAAAAAATTCACGTGTGAATATTTCCCTACTTGCCGAGAATAAAGGGAAGGCGAGAATTTGCACCGAGTGATCTTCTCCACATCATCTCAACCCCCATCGTTTTCGAAAACACTTGGCTTATGAACCTTTTAGATATTATCTCGGCTATAGTGTGGTGATTTCCTTAACCCTAGTTGGGGAGTCCCTGACGCATGATACGTTTCGATTCTCTCTCTATTCTCATGCATGCTTGAACTACATATATTCACCGCTTAATTCGAATCGAATCGATATTTGGGTCATTTCTTGGAGTTGTGTATATCGAGCTTTATCACACATCGTAGATAGTGACACAGACTGCTAGCGCACAACCACACTCACTCGCGCTTCACTGCGTGGGCCCACGACACTTGTCTGGACTCCTATTCCTTGGTTTAGTGATGTGATTTGGCGTTTGCTTGCTTGGTGTGTTGTTTTTGATTTTCTTGGCCCTGACGGGTGATCTAGGATATACAGTTTTCTTTTTCTCTCTTTCTCTCTATTTTCCCTCTCCGAGCTCCTACTCTCACTCGTCTTCCTCGAGGACGAGGAAGAGTTCAGATTGGGGGATTTTGACGTGCGTTTATATTTCATATATTTGCGCACATGTTCTTCCATGTTTTTCCGTTATTTACCGCCGTCTTATATTCGTTTTCTCGTGTTTTCTTGTTTTCTTTCACTTTTCCGTATTTTCCGTATTTTGCAGGAGTTTACTGGCATAGGGGACATAAAACGACGATATCGTGAGTCCCCGGAGCAACGGGAGGAGTCATGCGTGATCCAGGGGGTCAAACGATGAAGATCACATCTTTTAGCCCCTCACCCGACCGGTTGGTTGTTTCCAACCGATCGGGTGATGCACGCGTGCACCACCCGGACACAAGTTGGAGCGGCCAAGAAGTCACCCGATCGGTTCAGAGGCCGGTTCAAATGCCCCCGACTTTCTGGAATTTCCGCTGAATGCCAACCGTTCGGGTGACTTTCACTCGATCGGTTCACCTGTAGCCGATTCTCCGAAGCCAAGCACGGAGAGATCAACCGACCGGTTCACCCAACGGCACGAAGATCCAACCGATCGCCCTCAGCCCTCAACCGACCGTGCCGTGGTGACCAGGTGGAGTCCTGTTCTACGCTGCCGAAGAAACGAAGCGGGTCCCCCGATCGGGTGATTTCGTTTTCTATATATATACCCTAGGTTTTCCAGAAACAAAGAGT
>JAULAV010006168.1:0-65919 GCA_030789695.1 Scilla litardierei
GGTGATTTCTTCAAATAAACGCGTGCTAAAAATTACGTAGAACAATGATAAATCTAAGTGTCATGTGCCTGATTGCCTGACTGTATTTTCGTTTGTATATTATCTTTACACCAACATGTACATGTGGACATGCACATGAAAGAAGCAATACAACTAGATATGTAATAGGTTCAAGTTCGTATGCAAAGCAGTTCATATGAGATGATTGTTAGTTTGCCAAAGATCAAATCTTACCGAGCTTGGATCTCACCCAAATAGCTGGGAAAATTAGGTACAATGGGTAATGCAAAATTAAACACATCCTTCAATTTATTTTGGCTTGGCTAACATTTTCCTGATGAGCTGACTTATCTTCGACAAGTGCACCCTGTGAGAGAGCATTTGATCGGCCGTATTTTCCACTTTACTAAAAGTGTGCAGGCTCACAAGTCAGGATGCGTAGCAAGCCCCTCGGTTATACGATAGGGAGTTAAGGCTCTCGTAGGTCGAAGAAGCTTAACACCGAAGACAATCAACAAACTTCGCGAGCCACTCGGTTATATGATCGGGAGTTAAGGCTCTCGCGTACCGAGAAAGCTTAACGTTGAAGATGATCTACGAATCTTCGCGAGCCCCTCGGTTATACGATCGGGAGCTAAGGCTCTTGCGGGCCGAAGAAGCTTAACGTCAAAGACAATATACGACTCTTCCGGAGCCCCTCGGTTATACGACCGGGAGCCAAGGCTCTCGCGGGCCGAGAAAGCTTAACGCCGAAGACGATCTACGACTCTTCGTGAGCCCCTCGGTTATACGACCGGGAGCCAAGGCTCTCATGGGCCGAGGACGCTTAACGCCCGGGAGCCAAGGCTTGACTCTCGGTTATACTACCGGGAGTCAAGGCTCTCGCAGGCCGAGGACGCTTAAGCCGAAGATGATCTACGACTCTTCGCGAACCCTTCGGTTATACGACCGGGAGCCAAGGCTCTTGCGGGCTGACGAAGCTTAATGCCGAAGACGATCTACGAACCTTCGCGAGCCCCTCGGTTATACGGTCGGGAGTTAAGACTCTCGCGAGCCAATGAAGCTTAACATTGAAGATGATATATGAACCTTCGCGAGCCCCTCGGTTATACGATCGAGAGTTAAGATTTCGCAGGCCGAAGAAGCTTAACGTTGAAGACAATTTTCTGAGTCCTTGCGGGCCTATCTATCTAAATGAGTAATCACTCTTAATTGACGATCTATCTAAATGAGCAATCGCTATTAATGGCCGATCTATTTAAATGAGCAATCGCTCTGGTCGATTTATTTGTCCAACTGTGGCACTTTATTCACATCTCCCGATCGACCTCAATCATCATCCTTGAACTCGAAAGATAATGCCGATTATTACGTGTATAATTTCGCACTAAAGGAACTTGAGCTATTGGACTACTCCCATAAATTCAAGGCGGCCAATAGTAAAGAATATAAAGAGATAGGAGAACCAAGAGGTGGAAGTCACATCATGCTACATGAATGCAACCCTTGAACTTCTCCATCAATAACCAAACACTTCATATTCTACATGAATACAACCCTTAATGGAGTATAACAATGGTCCTCATCATTAATGACATGCCAAACGTCACCATTATTCAACCACCTCTAAGCATTCCACATAATGGCCAATTATTTGGGAGGTGAAGAGACATCATCAAACCCTAGCCATCCTACTCCTATAAAAGGAGACGCTCTCCAAGAGAAGGGGGAGAGGAAAAAACCCCAAGGAGGTATAATCTAAACCCCAATTCTTCATACTTTATAATATTTTAGTCCCAGAGGCTAATTTAATTAAGCATCAGAGGGGCACGGGTCGGACCCAAGGCCGACCCCGCTGACGAGCTATGCATGCTGCATACAAGCAAATAGCTCGACGCCATCAAGGATATCTTGGATGGCGATACGAGAGTTCGGCTAAAGCTTGGCTTGTCTTCTTCTGCGTCGTCCATATCATCGGTGAACTCTTTACTCTTCATCAGATCGGTGATAGCTCGGTCCGGCTTCCATTGCGCCTCTAAAGCTCTGATCATCATACTCAAAACGAAGGCGAAAGCTTCACAAAACGTCATTCATTCATCGTCATCACTCAACATCATTGTAACCTTGATCCTGTTATAAATTCATTGTTCGATGGATTTTGCCAAAAACTTACTCGAGCCAAGCTTGAACATGAAGGTCAAGGTGTTAATTTGGCCCGGGGCCCGCCAGGCCCGCCGGCCCGGCCCGGGTTCCGGGCCGGCCCGGCTCGGGCCCGGGTTCCTAAACCCGGGCCGGGCTGCGGCCCGGGCCCGGCCCCCGGGCCGGGCTGGGCTGGGGTAC
The DNA here is from genome assembly GCA_030789695.1 of Scilla litardierei. Lineage (NCBI taxonomy): Eukaryota > Viridiplantae > Streptophyta > Magnoliopsida > Asparagales > Asparagaceae > Scilla > Scilla litardierei. The sequence goes on from JAULAV010006168.1 coordinate 2,341, forward strand.
CCAGCCCATGGGCCAGGCCGGCCCGGCCCGGCCCGGGCATTTGTCAAAAAATAGCCTCCAGGCTGGCAAATGCAGGGGTAGGGAGCCGGGCCGGCCCGGCTGGGCCCGGGCTGGGCCTGGCTTCGCCCCGCCCGGCCCGGCTGGGCCCGGGCTGGGCCTGGCTTCGCCCCGCCCGGGCCGGGCCGGCCCGGCCCGGATTTTGTTTGGGCCCGGCCGGGCCGGGCCGATTTCACACCATGACATGAAGGTGAGCTGATTACGTCAACCACTGTACCACATTATTTTAAACCTACCCTATCCGGGCCTAATTCGAGATTGCATAGGCCGCGTTCAAGAGGGACCTGTTCATATTCCTTCAATTATTTGTTATGCGTAATCATATCTTAATGGTTGCCGAGCGAACACGAGAAGCTTCTTGACGAGCGAAACCCAAGACGAGAATTGAGCTTTTTGACAGCCCTACGAATGAGAGCGAAGAAGTAAGCAATATGCAACTGCTATGGAGCACGCTTCGACAGGGAGATGTGGACCGTGTTGGGAAAATTTCAGAGATTAGTGGATGATGCTATTTAGTAAAATGAGAAAAGAAAAGACTTATCAGCCGAGGCGTGCTAGACACTGTCCTTAAGAGTAGATTTCCGCCCCTCAGAGTAAGAACTCGGTGCAAGGCAGGTCCAGCGGCTACCCTCCAGGATTCAACGGCAACGGCCTTGTAAGTGTGCACTCACAATACAAGGCTCCAGCGAGCAGCAACCGTGCTTTGATCTCGAACGAAGAGGAAGAGGAAGGAGGTCGCAGCGGAACAGAACAGTGGCACGAAGAACAGCAGCCAAAGAATTTGTCTGGGAGGAAGAACGATATTGCGTAATGTGTGAAAACCCTTGACAGACTAAGGTTTATATAGGTGAAGGCAAAATGGCCGTTGGAATGCCGCAATTAAGAGAGAGGTATTATTTCTGCCATTAAATGAAATAATAGCTGTTACGGTATTAAAGCAGCCATTAAACAGAATATAGCTGTTGAGACAATTAATCAGCGCCATTAATAAAAGAATATGGCTGTTGGGAAATTAATGGGCCAAAAATTTAACGCAAAACTCGGGCATTCCGCGCGCGCACCCGTGAACCCCCCCTGCGCAGGCGCGACGCCAGCGCACACACGCTAAGGTTTTCCGGATCCGACGCCCAGATTTTCCATTTGGCTCAACCCGATTTGGGCTCGGTTCCGGTGTGGGCTCATGCACCCGCGAGATACCCCCAAGTCCTAGCCCATTAACAAGTCCAATAGCCCATTAGGAGGAAGTCTATAATATACCCATTGAAGAGTTATCTCCCATCCAATGTGGGACTATTTTCTCTTTGAAATTGGAAGAAATATCCAACAATCCCCCACTATTTCAAAATTTCAAGAGGTAAGGGAAAAAGAATCCAAGATGAGGAAAAGGAAAGATTTCGAGATCAAATACGACAATTCAATACATTAGCAATGGTGACTTTCGGTCTATGAACCATTACTTAGGGAATGGAAAGTGTGTTCTATAAGAAGTTGGTGAAACATATAGTTTCTATGAACCAATCTCCTTTATTGTAAAACATTGACTTACAACCCATATTGAATCATCAATGAATAGTTGCTTGCTCTTTCGGGTTGGCACGTTTCGGCCATGCGCCGTACCTGGATTTTCATGAGTTCTCTAGCGAATGTACCCAAATTCGCATAGGAAGCGGCCCCACTTCCACACCCATATAGGTGGACCCATCAAGTGTGCTCGACGATTATGCACACCACCCAACAAGGGCTATGGTTTCCATTAAGAGTCATATGCTCACCCTCTCTCATCGTCGATAGCACTATCTACACCATAGGAAGGGACATGAACATAATGATAGTGTCCCCCACGATCAACAAGTGGCTTGTTGTTACCCATATGAACCTACTTCATGAGATCATCAATCACATAGGTTGGGTTACCATCACTCTTGACCTATGTTTTAGGTATAAGTCCCATTCCCCTCGATGTACTTTCCACTAACTTCCTATTTAGTGGTTTTGTCAGAGGATCTACCAAATTCATCTCTGACCTAACATAATCAAGGAACACAATCCCATGATCTAGCAGCGGCTCACAATAAAGTGCCTTAGGCGTATAAGCCTACTTTTCCCATTAAAAATTTTATTTCTGGCTTTCGCAATTGCATCTTGACTATCTCACTAGATAGACACAGACGGTACCGATTTTTCACAAATGGGAATATCACTAAGAAGGTTTTTAAGCCATTCGGCTTCGCTACATGCCTTCTCCATGGCAATAAACTCGGACTACATATTAGACCGAGCAATACATGTTTGCTTGGATGAGTTCCAAGACACCACACTTCCACCAAGTGTAAAAACATAACCACTTGTGGATTTAAGATCATCTGAATCAGAGATTCAGTTTGCATCAATAAAACCTTCTAAAACTGATGGATCGCCACAAAAATAATAATAATAATAATCCATATACAAGAGTTCCTTTCAAATATCTCATAACTTTTGACAATGCATTCCAGTGATCGCTATTATATGGAGTAGCTACATGTTTTTTTTAAAAAAATCATTATACCCATTTGATAGCAAAACACAATTAAATTTGTCATGCCATTGGTTTGGAGCTTGATTTAATCCATAAATAGATTTAACGAGTTTGCATACATGGTTTCAACAATAGTGTTAGGCTCCATGATATTTGGTTTACTTCTAACAACTAGGAGTCCATATGAAGCACTATTTTGAGCATAGCTAATAAACATGCAACCAAAGCTTTTATGACCTAATTTTCTTTTCTTAGGTTCAGGTAAAAGAACTTCAGCTAGGCACCCCCACATTTTGAGGTAAACAAGGGGGTTTTTTAAACAAACTCAAATTCTTGTTATGGCACAATGCTTATGAATGGTCAAGACAATTGACAAGTTAAGCAACAATTTTACCATGCAAATCAGATGATCCAAAAGATTAAGCATGAGTTGGCTAAAAATATTTTTATCGGAAATCAAAATAAATATCAAGTATTCCCCAGAAATTCACTATGGGTGTTACAGTATTTGATTCCCAAAATTGCATAAGGCCATCAATTCCAAAGTATTGCAATAATCCCATTGTAGCGTAATCGAGTATATACCTGAATGAACCCCAACTAATACCATGCAATGCTTTCATCAATTCGATTCAAAATAGTTATTCTAAACACTTAGACAACCCATCCAATAAAAGTGGCCATTAAACATTCACTGTTTCATTGGAAACGCCAAAAATACATTGTACGAATAAAATGGCAAAAGACCTACAGCTTTCAAATCACAATCCTCACTTACAATTAACAAAACAAAAAATCATTTTAAAACTTGCCTCATTTCTATTTTCACATTCGAGAACATGCAAATACTAGTTATCAAAATTTTGGTAACATAAACGAAAATGAGGTTCAGTTTTGGATTACACCCCATGCAACCACCCAATGACAAAATGCAAGAGCCGCAGAAATCCACAAAAATTATTTTCCTGTTGGTGGTTATAAATATTAAATTTAAATACAACCATTAGCAATGGAACACATAAACAACTTGCAAATGAAATCAAAGGCTCATCTTTTGACACAAAAAGAATTTTTTTTTAATAAAAAAATAATAGATCTGTATTCCATACTAGCATACTTAATAAGGAGTAGATTGCATCTATTAGATAAATCCCACAAAAAGAGTTCATGAAACGAAGAATGTCGTCTCAAATTTCAGTCTTCGAATGCATCAATCAAATAAAAATTTACACATCCTTCTAAATACAAGCAGGAAAATAATCACATGAATCATCCACAAATGAGAAAATACCCTTTTTTTTCATTTTGTGATAGCTTAATATATATGTTGACAGCACATTATATGAGATCATTACTCCTCTGTATATTTAGAGTACAACTCTATGTTAAAGGCTTCATGAAAATTTAGACATCATCTAAAATTAGTCATTGCAAACCAACAACAAATTCTTGGCTGAGTTGGCTCAAGGAGCATGTGAAGTGCCAAGCTTCAAAAATATGATAATCACCAATTATCAATAATGTCAACATTTTTCATGTTAAGCTCATCCAACCAAAAAACAAGTCTCAAAATTTTGAACGGATGTCCAGAAAATGTAAATACCAATAAATCCAAATATCGAGGAATGGCATCATATCTATTGCAATAGATATGCAATTAGATCACTTTCGACAAGAATTGTGCTGTCAAATATGTTCAACATTAATGTGCGAAATTACTTTGGTGGATAGAACTTACTATGATGGAACATGTGGGGTATATACAATACCCTGTTCTACTATTTGTCCAAGGACCAATATACCTCCACCATTGTCTGGCCCTTTCAAGCAATGAGAAAACACTATTGGAGCAACCCCTGCAGAGGAGAGCTGTGAAAGGACAGACAAGTCATTGAGTCCAAACCCAAAAATCACATCGACTGACCTATCGGATTTGGTCAGATCTCCAGATTGTGAGTTACTACATTTATTTCACAGACAGCCCAGGACAAATGAATAAATCCACACAAATTTCAAGTTATACATTTAGCTATAAAGTAGGCTCTATAACAAAAAGAAATATTAAAAGGAGAAAATAAATAAGTGTTCTCAGATCTACATGCAGCCAGAACTGCTGCAACACAATACGAAAATCACATTAATAAAAGTCAATTCGCATTCTTTCAACTAGATAAGCATAGGCAATTTTTAACTGTGTAACTCTCGTTGAATCCATTATAATCACCAGCCAACATAAAATCAGTAGACATAAAATCAGAAGGTAGCTTCAAACTAATACTTTTACCAAACTATGCAGAATTATGTTTCTACACTGTAATGTACTTATCTGTAGGAATACATCAGGCTATCTCCCGATAGGTAATCTTCAATAAAAAACATTTTCTATAAAATACAAATTGAGCCAACAACGTAAATTCAGTATATTAATTAAACCGAAAGAATGTCAGTTAGAATGTAACACATAGCATACGATACAAGCGAAGGTCATCCATCCAAATCTTCATTTTAAGCAATTATAACTGTAGGACAGTTAAAGAGATATCATTTAAGAATTTTAAATAATACAACATAAATTCTTATAGTTACTATGTGCTGATCATGCATATGTATGTTCACACATAGGCCTGAACCCATTTATACAATATTCATATTGAGCATGTCATGAACACCATCAGAATGTAAACAATCCTTGAATAAATATAGCTTCCAAGTAACCATATACAAGAACAGAATCCTACGTGGCAAGGGAGTACATAAATTAACATGGACATAAAAAAAATTTATGTATATATAAAATAATATGCAACCCAAGCAGATAATGAGTCTAGTCGTCCAACATCATTATGTTAATTTTGACAGCCAAATTTAATCTGTTAAAGAAACCACAAAGAGAACATGGCCTTTTTTTTGTTAAAAGATTATGCAGAGCCAGAGCAATGACAATAGCAACATCCAAGGAATCTACTCTTAAGATTGTTGGGAAAATTTCAGAGATTAGTGGATGATGCTATTTAGTAAAATGAGAAAAGAAAAGACTTATCAGCCGAGGCGTGCTAGACACTGTCCTTAAGAGTAGATTTCCGCCCCTCAGAGTAAGAACTCGGTGCAAGGCAGGTCCAGCGGCTACCCTCCAGGATTCAACGGCAACGGCCTTGTAAGTGTGCACTCACAATACAAGGCTCCAGCGAGCAGCAACCGTGCTTTGATCTCGAACGAAGAGGAAGAGGAAGGAGGTCGCAGCGGAACAGAACAGTGGCACGAAGAACAGCAGCCAAAGAATTTGTCTGGGAGGAAGAACGATATTGCGCAATGTGTGAAAACCCTTGACAGACTAGGGTTTATATAGGTGAAGGCAAAATGGCCGTTGGAATGCCGCAATTAAGAGAGAGGTATTATTTCTGCCATTAAATGAAATAATAGCTGTTACGGTATTAAAGCAGCCATTAAACAGAATATAGCTGTTGAGACAATCAATCAGCGCCATTAATAAAAGAATATGGCTGTTGGGAAATTAATGGGCCAAAAATTTAACGCAAAACTCGGGCACTCCGCGCGCGCACCCATGAACCCCCCCTGCGCAGGCGCGACGCCAGCGCACACACCCTAAGGTTTTCCGGATCCGACGCGCAGATTTTCCATTTGGCTCAACCCGATTTGGGCTCGGTTCCGGTGTGGGCTCATGCACCCGCGAGATACCCCCAAGTCCTGGCCCATTAACAAGTCCAATAGCCCATTAGGAGGAAGTCTATAATATACCCATTGAAGAGTTATCTCCCATCCAATGTGGGACTATTTTCTCTTTGAAATTGGAAGAAATATCCAACAATCCCCCACTATTTCAAAATTTCAAGAGGTAAGGGAAAAAGAATCCAAGATGAGGAAAAGGAAAGATTTCGAGATCAAATACGACAATTCAATACATTAGCAATGGTGACTTTCGGTCTATGAACCATTACTTAGGGAATGGAAAGTGTGTTCTATAAGAAGTTGGTGAAACATATAGTTTCTATGAACCAATCTCCTTTATTGTAAAACATTGACTTACAACCCATATTGAATCATCAATGAATAGTTGCTTGCTCTTTCGGGTTGGCACGTTTCGGCCATGCGCCGTACCTGGATTTTCATGAGTTCTCTAGCGAATGTACCCAAATTCGCATAGGAAGCGGCCCCACTTCCACACCCATATAGGTGGACCCATCAAGTGTGCTCGACGATTATGCACACCACCCAACAAGGGCTATGGTTTAAATTAAGAGTCATATGCTCACCCTCTCTCATCGTCGATAGCACTATCTACACCATAGGAAGGGACATGAACATAATGATAGTGTCCCCCACGATCAACAAGTGGCTTGTTGTTACCCATATGAACCTACTTCATGAGATCATCAATCACATAGGTTGGGTTACCATCACTCTTGACCTATGTTTTAGGTATAAGTCCCATTCCCCTCGATGTACTTTCCACTAACTTCCTATTTAGTGGTTTTGTCAGAGGATCTACCAAATTCATCTCTGACCTAACATAATCAAGGAACACAATCCCATGATCTAGCAGCGGCTCACAATAAAGTGCCTTAGGCGTATAAGCCTACTTTTCCCATTAAAAATTTTATTTCTGGCTTTCGCAATTGCATCTTGACTATCTCACTAGATAGACACAGACGGTACCGATTTTTCACAAATGGGAATATCACTAAGAAGGTTTTTAAGCCATTCGGCTTCGCTACATGCCTTCTCCATGGCAATAAACTCGGACTACATATTAGACCGAGCAATACATGTTTGCTTGGATGAGTTCCAAGACACCACACTTCCACCAAGTGTAAAAACATAACCACTTGTGGATTTAAGATCATCTGAATCAGAGATTCAGTTTGCATCAATAAAACCTTCTAAAACTGATGGATCGCCACAAAAATAATAATAATAATAATCCATATACAAGAGTTCCTTTCAAATATCTCATAACTTTTGACAATGCATTCCAGTGATCGCTATTATATGGAGTAGCTACATGTTTTTTTTTAAAAAAATCATTATACCCATTTGATAGCAAAACACAATTAAATTTGTCATGCCATTGGTTTGGAGCTTGATTTAATCCATAAATAGATTTAACGAGTTTGCATACATGGTTTCAACAATAGTGTTAGGCTCCATGATATTTGGTTTACTTCTAACAACTAGGAGTCCATATGAAGCACTATTTTGAGCATAGCTAATAAACATGCAACCAAAGCTTTTATGACCTAATTTTCTTTTCTTAGGTTCAGGTAAAAGAACTTCAGCTAGGCACCCCCACATTTTGAGGTAAACAAGGGGGTTTTTTAAACAAACTCAAATTCTTGTTATGGCGCAATGCTTATGAATGGTCAAGACAATTGACAAGTTAAGCAACAATTTTACCATGCAAATCAGATGATCCAAAAGATTAAGCATGAGTTGGCTAAAAATATGTTTATCGGAAATCAAAATAAATATCAAGTATTCCCCAGAAATTCACTATGGGTGTTACAGTATTTGATTCCCAAAATTGCATAAGGCCATCAATTCCCAAGTATTACAATAATCCCATTGTAGCGTAATCGAGTATATACCTGAATGAACCCCAACTAATACCATGCAATGCTTTCATCAATTCGATTCAAAATAGTTATTCTAAACACTTAGACAACCCATCCAATAAAAGTGGCCATTAAACATTCGCTGTTTCATTGGAAACGCCAAAAATACATTGTACGAATAAAATGGCAAAAGACCTACAGCTTTCAAATCACAATCCTCACTTACAATTAACAAAACAAAAAATCATTTTAAAACTTGCCTCATTTCTATTTTCACATTCGAGAACATGCCAATACTAGTTATCAAAATTTTGGTAACATAAACGAAAATGAGGTTCAGTTTTGGATTACACCCCATGCAACCACCCAATGACAAAATGCAAGAGCCGCGGAAATCCACAAAAATTATTTTCCTGTTGGTGGTTATAAATATTAAATTTAAATACAACCATTAGCAATGGAACACATAAACAACTTGCAAATGAAATCAAAGGCTCATCTTTTGACACAAAAAGAATTTTTTTTTTAATAAAAAAATAATAGATCTGTATTCCATACTAGCATACTTAATAAGGAGTAGATTGCATCTATTAGATAAATCCCACAAAAAGAGTTCATGAAACGAAGAATGTCGTCTCAAATTTCAGTCTTCGAATGCATCAATCAAATAAAAATTTACACATCCTTCTAAATACAAGCAGGAAAATAATCACATGAATCATCCACAAATGAGAAAATACCCTTTTTTTCATTTTGTGATAGCTTAATATATATGTTGACAGCACATTATATGAGATCATTACTCCTCTGTATATTTAGAGTACAACTCTATGTTAAAGGCTTCATGAAAATTTAGACATCATCTAAAATTAGTCATTGCAAACCAACAACAAATTCTTGGCTGAGTTGGCTCAAGGAGCATGTGAAGTGCCAGGCTTCAAAAATATGATAATCACCAATTATCAATAATGTCAACATTTTTCATGTTAAGCTCATCCAACCAAAAAACAAGTCTCAAAATTTTGAACGGATGTCCAGAAAATGTAAATACCAATAAATCCAAATATCGAGGAATGGCATCATATCTATTGCAATAGATATGCAATTAGATCACTTTCGACAAGAATTGTGCTGTCAAATATGTTCAACATTAATGTGCGAAATTACTTTGGTGGATAGAACTTACTATGATGGAACATGTGGGGTATATACAATACCCTGTTCTACTATTTGTCCAAGGACCAATATACCTCCACCATTGTCTGGCCCTTTCAAGCAATGAGAAAACACTATTGGAGCAACCCCTGCAGAGGAGAGCTGTGAAAGGACAGACAAGTCATTGAGTCCAAACCCAAAAATCACATCGACTGACCTATCGGATTTGGTCAGATCTCCAGATTGTGAGTTACTACATTTATTTCACAGACAGCCCAGGACAAATGAATAAATCCACACAAATTTCAAGTTATACATTTAGCTATAAAGTAGGCTCTATAACAAAAAGAAATATTAAAAGGAGAAAATAAATAAGTGTTCTCAGATCTACATGCAGCCAGAACTGCTGCAACACAATACGAAAATCACATTAATAAAAGTCAATTCGCATTCTTTCAATTAGATAAGCATAGGCAATTTTTAACTGTGTAACTCTCGTTGAATCCATTATAATCACCAGCCAACATAAAATCAGTAGACATAAAATCAGAAGGTAGCTTCAAACTAATACTTTTACCAAACTATGCAGAATTATGTTTCTACACTGTAATGTACTTATCTGTAGGAATACATCAGGCTATCTCCCGATAGGTAATCTTCAATAAAAAACATTTTCTATAAAATACAAATTGAGCCAACAACGTAAATTCAGTATATTAATTAAACCGAAAGAATGTCAGTTAGAATGTAACACATAGCATACGATACAAGCGAAGGTCATCCATCCAAATCTTCATTTTAAGCAATTATAACTGTAGGACAGTTAAAGAGATATCATTTAAGAATTTTAAATAATACAACATAAATTCTTATAGTTACTATGTGCTGATCATGCATATGTATGTTCACACATAGGCCTGAACCCATTTATACAATATTCATATTGAGCATGCCATGAACACCATCAGAATGTAAACAATCCTTGAATAAATATAGCTTCCAAGTAACCATATACAAGAACAGAATCCTACGTGGCAAGGGAGTACATAAATTAACATGGACATAAAAAAAATTTATGTATATATAAAATAATATGCAACCCAAGCAGATAATGAGTCTAGTCGTCCAACATCATTATGTTAATTTTGACAGCCAAATTTAATCTGTTAAAGAAACCACAAAGAGAACATGGCCTTTTTTTTTGTTAAAAGATTATGCAGAGCCAGAGCAATGACAATAGCAACATCCAAGGAATCTACTCTTAAGATTGTTGGGAAAATTTCAGAGATTAGTGGATGATGCTATTTAGTAAAATGAGAAAAGAAAAGACTTATCAGCCGAGGCGTGCTAGACACTGTCCTTAAGAGTAGATTTCCGCCCCTCAGAGTAAGAAATCGGTGCAAGGCAGGTCCAGCGGCTACCCTCCAGGATTCAACGGCAACGGCCTTGTAAGTGTGCACTCACAATACAAGGCTCCAGCGAGCAGCAACCGTGCTTTGATCTCGAACGAAGAGGAAGAGGAAGGAGGTCGCAGCGGAACAGAACAGTGGCACGAAGAACAGCAGCCAAAGAATTTGTCTGGGAGGAAGAACGATATTGCGCAATGTGTGAAAACCCTTGACAGACTAGGGTTTATATAGGTGAAGGCAAAATGGCCGTTGGAATGCCGCAATTAAGAGAGAGGTATTATTTCTGCCATTAAATGAAATAATAGCTGTTACGGTATTAAAGCAGCCATTAAACAGAATATAGCCGTTGAGACAATTAATCAGCGCCATTAATAAAAGAATATGGCTGTTGGGAAATTAATGGGCCAAAAATTTAACGCAAAACTCGGGCACTCCGCGCGCGCACCCGTGAACCCCCCCTGCGCAGGCGCGACGCCAGCGCACAGACGCTAAGGTTTTCCGGATCCGACGCCCAGATTTTCCATTTGGCTCAACCCGATTTGGGCTCGGTTCCGGTGTGGGCTCGTGCACCCGCGAGATACCCCCAAGTCCTGGCCCATTAACAAGTCCAATAGCCCATTAGGAGGAAGTCTATAATATACCCATTGAAGAGTTATCTCCCATCCAATGTGGGACTATTTTCTCTTTGAAATTGGAAGAAATATCCAACAATCCCCCACTATTTCAAAATTTCAAGAGGTAAGGGAAAAAGAATCCAAGATGAGGAAAAGGAAAGATTTCGAGATCAAATACGACAATTCAATACATTAGCAATGGTGACTTTCGGTCTATGAACCATTACTTAGGGAATGGAAAGTGTGTTCTATAAGAAGTTGGTGAAACATATAGTTTCTATGAACCAATCTCCTTTATTGTAAAACATTGACTTACAACCCATATTGAATCATCAATGAATAGTTGCTTGCTCTTTCGGGTTGGCACGTTTCGGCCATGCGCCGTACCTGGATTTTCATGAGTTCTCTAGCGAATGTACCCAAATTCGCATAGGAAGCGGCCCCACTTCCACACCCATATAGGTGGACCCATCAAGTGTGCTCGACGATTATGCACACCACCCAACAAGGGCTATGGTTTCCATTAAGAGTCATATGCTCACCCTCTCTCATCGTCGATAGCACTATCTACACCATAGGAAGGGACATGAACATAATGATAGTGTCCCCCGCGATCAACAAGTGGCTTGTTGTTACCCATATGAACCTACTTCATGAGATCATCAATCACATAGGTTGGGTTACCATCACTCTTGACCTATGTTTTAGGTATAAGTCCCATTCCCCTCGATGTACTTTCCACTAACTTCCTATTTAGTGGTTTTGTCAGAGGATCTACCAAATTCATCTCTGACCTAACATAATCAAGGAACACAATCCCATGATCTAGCAGCGGCTCACAATAAAGTGCCTTAGGCGTATAAGCCTACTTTTCCCATTAAAAATTTTATTTCTGGCTTTCGCAATTGCATCTTGACTATCTTACTAGATAGACACAGACGGTACCGATTTTTCACAAATGGGAATATCACTAAGAAGGTTTTTAAGCCATTCGGCTTCGCTACATGCCTTCTCCATGGCAATAAACTCGGACTACATATTAGACCGAGCAATACATGTTTGCTTGGATGAGTTCCAAGACACCACACTTCCACCAAGTGTAAAAACATAACCACTTGTGGATTTAAGATCATCTGAATCAGAGATTCAGTTTGCATCAATAAAACCTTCTAAAACTGATGGATCGCCACAAAAATAATAATAATAATAATCCATATACAAGAGTTCCTTTCAAATATCTCATAACTTTTGACAATGCATTCCAGTGATCGCTATTATATGGAGTAGCTACATGTTTTTTTTAAAAAAATCATTATACCCATTTGATAGCAAAACACAATTAAATTTGTCATGCCATTGGTTTGGAGCTTGATTTAATCCATAAATAGATTTAACGAGTTTGCATACATGGTTTCAACAATAGTGTTAGGCTCCATGATATTTGGTTTACTTCTAACAACTAGGAGTCCATATGAAGCACTATTTTGAGCATAGCTAATAAACATGCAACCAAAGCTTTTATGACCTAATTTTCTTTTCTTAGGTTCAGGTAAAAGAACTTCAGCTAGGCACCCCCACATTTTGAGGTAAACAAGGGGGTTTTTTAAACAAACTCAAATTCTTGTTATGGCACAATGCTTATGAATGGTCAAGACAATTGACAAGTTAAGCAACGATTTTACCATGCAAATCAGATGATCCAAAAGATTAAGCATGAGTTGGCTAAAAATATGTTTATCGGAAATCAAAATAAATATCAAGTATTCCCCAGAAATTCACTATGGGTGTTACAATATTTGATTCCCAAAATTGCATAAGGCCATCAATTCCCAAGTATTGCAATAATCCCATTGTAGCGTAATCGAGTATATACCTGAATGAACCCCAACTAATACCATGCAATGCTTTCATCAATTCGATTCAAAATAGTTATTCTAAACACTTAGACAACCCATCCAATAAAAGTGGCCATTAAACATTCACTGTTTCATTGGAAACGCCAAAAATACATTGTACGAATAAAATGGCAAAAGACCTACAGCTTTCAAATCACAATCCTCACTTACAATTAACAAAACAAAAAATCATTTTAAAACTTGCCTCATTTCTATTTTCACATTCGAGAACATGCAAATACTAGTTATCAAAATTTTGGTAACATAAACGAAAATGAGGTTCAGTTTTGGATTACACCCCATGCAACCACCCAATGACAAAATGCAAGAGCCGCAGAAATCCACAAAAATTATTTTCCTGTTGGTGGTTATAAATATTAAATTTAAATACAACCATTAGCAATGGAACACATAAACAACTTGCAAATGAAATCAAAGGCTCATCTTTTGACACAAAAAGAATTTTTTTTAATAAAAAAATAATAGATCTGTATTCCATACTAGCATACTTAATAAGGAGTAGATTGCATCTATTAGATAAATCCCACAAAAAGAGTTCATGAAACGAAGAATGTCGTCTCAAATTTCAGTCTTCGAATGCATCAATCAAATAAAAATTTACACATCCTTCTAAATACAAGCAGGAAAATAATCACATGAATCATCCACAAATGAGAAAATACCCTTTTTTTTCATTTTGTGATAGCTTAATATATATGTTGACAGCACATTATATGAGATCATTACTCCTCTGTATATTTAGAGTACAACTCTATGTTAAAGGCTTCATGAAAATTTAGACATCATCTAAAATTAGTCATTGCAAACCAACAACAAATTCTTGGCTGAGTTGGCTCAAGGAGCATGTGAAGTGCCAAGCTTCAAAAATATGATAATCACCAATTATCAATAATGTCAACATTTTTCATGTTAAGCTCATCCAACCAAAAAACAAGTCTCAAAATTTTGAACGGATGTCCAGAAAATGTAAATACCAATAAATCCAAATATCGAGGAATGGCATCATATCTATTGCAATAGATATGCAATTAGATCACTTTCGACAAGAATTGTGCTGTCAAATATGTTCAACATTAATGTGCGAAATTACTTTGGTGGATAGAACTTACTATGATGGAACATGTGGGGTATATACAATACCCTGTTCTACTATTTGTCCAAGGACCAATATACCTCCACCATTGTCTGGCCCTTTCAAGCAATGAGAAAACACTATTGGAGCAACCCCTGCAGAGGAGAGCTGTGAAAGGACAGACAAGTCATTGAGTCCAAACCCAAAAATCACATCGACTGACCTATCGGATTTGGTCAGATCTCCAGATTGTGAGTTACTACATTTATTTCACAGACAGCCCAGGACAAATGAATAAATCCACACAAATTTCAAGTTATACATTTAGCTATAAAGTAGGCTCTATAACAAAAAGAAATATTAAAAGGAGAAAATAAATAAGTGTTCTCAGATCTACATGCAGCCAGAACTGCTGCAACACAATACGAAAATCACATTAATAAAAGTCAATTCGCATTCTTTCAACTAGATAAGCATAGGCAATTTTTAACTGTGTAACTCTCGTTGAATCCATTATAATCACCAGCCAACATAAAATCAGTAGACATAAAATCAGAAGGTAGCTTCAAACTAATACTTTTACCAAACTATGCAGAATTATGTTTCTACACTGTAATGTACTTATCTGTAGGAATACATCAGGCTATCTCCCGATAGGTAATCTTCAATAAAAAACATTTTCTATAAAATACAAATTGAGCCAACAACGTAAATTCAGTATATTAATTAAACCGAAAGAATGTCAGTTAGAATGTAACACATAGCATACGATACAAGCGAAGGTCATCCATCCAAATCTTCATTTTAAGCAATTATAACTGTAGGACAGTTAAAGAGATATCATTTAAGAATTTTAAATAATACAACATAAATTCTTATAGTTACTATGTGCTGATCATGCATATGTATGTTCACACATAGGCCTGAACCCATTTATACAATATTCATATTGAGCATGTCATGAACACCATCAGAATGTAAACAATCCTTGAATAAATATAGCTTCCAAGTAACCATATACAAGAACAGAATCCTACGTGGCAAGGGAGTACATAAATTAACATGGACATAAAAAAATTTATGTATATATAAAATAATATGCAACCCAAGCAGATAATGAGTCTAGTCGTCCAACATCATTATGTTAATTTTGACAGCCAAATTTAATCTGTTAAAGAAACCACAAAGAGAACATGGCCTTTTTTTTGTTAAAAGATTATGCAGAGCCAGAGCAATGACAATAGCAACATCCAAGGAATCTACTCTTAAGATTGTTGGGAAAATTTCAGAGATTAGTGGATGATGCTATTTAGTAAAATGAGAAAAGAAAAGACTTATCAGCCGAGGCGTGCTAGACACTGTCCTTAAGAGTAGATTTCCGCCCCTCAGAGTAAGAACTCGGTGCAAGGCAGGTCCAGCGGCTACCCTCCAGGATTCAACGGCAACGGCCTTGTAAGTGTGCACTCACAATACAAGGCTCCAGCGAGCAGCAACCGTGCTTTGATCTCGAACGAAGAGGAAGAGGAAGGAGGTCGCAGCGGAACAGAACAGTGGCACGAAGAACAGCAGCCAAAGAATTTGTCTGGGAGGAAGAACGATATTGCGCAATGTGTGAAAACCCTTGACAGACTAGGGTTTATATAGGTGAAGGCAAAATGGCCGTTGGAATGCCGCAATTAAGAGAGAGGTATTATTTCTGCCATTAAATGAAATAATAGCTGTTACGGTATTAAAGCAGCCATTAAACAGAATATAGCTGTTGAGACAATTAATCAGCGCCATTAATAAAAGAATATGGCTGTTGGGAAATTAATGGGCCAAAAATTTAACGCAAAACTCGGGCACTCCGCGCGCGCACCCATGAACCCCCCCTGCGCAGGCGCGACGCCAGCGCACACACCCTAAGGTTTTCCGGATCCGACGCGCAGATTTTCCATTTGGCTCAACCCGATTTGGGCTCGGTTCCGGTGTGGGCTCATGCACCCGCGAGATACCCCCAAGTCCTGGCCCATTAACAAGTCCAATAGCCCATTAGGAGGAAGTCTATAATATACCCATTAAAGAGTTATCTCCCATCCAATGTGGGACTATTTTCTCTTTGAAATTGGAAGAAATATCCAACAATCCCCCACTATTTCAAAATTTCAAGAGGTAAGGGAAAAAGAATCCAAGATGAGGAAAAGGAAAGATTTCGAGATCAAATACGACAATTCAATACATTAGCAATGGTGACTTTCGGTCTATGAACCATTACTTAGGGAATGGAAAGTGTGTTCTATAAGAAGTTGGTGAAACATATAGTTTCTATGAACCAATCTCCTTTATTGTAAAACATTGACTTACAACCCATATTGAATCATCAATGAATAGTTGCTTGCTCTTTCGGGTTGGCACGTTTCGGCCATGCGCCGTACCTGGATTTTCATGAGTTCTCTAGCGAATGTACCCAAATTCGCATAGGAAGCGGCCCCACTTCCACACCCATATAGGTGGACCCATCAAGTGTGCTCGACGATTATGCACACCACCCAACAAGGGCTATGGTTTCCATTAAGAGTCATATGCTCACCCTCTCTCATCGTCGATAGCACTATCTACACCATAGGAAGGGACATGAACATAATGATAGTGTCCCCCACGATCAACAAGTGGCTTGTTGTTACCCATATGAACCTACTTCATGAGATCATCAATCACATAGGTTGGGTTACCATCACTCTTGACCTATGTTTTAGGTATAAGTCCCATTCCCCTCGATGTACTTTCCACTAACTTCCTATTTAGTGGTTTTGTCAGAGGATCTACCAAATTCATCTCTGACCTAACATAATCAAGGAACACAATCCCATGATCTAGCAGCGGCTCACAATAAAGTGCCTTAGGCGTATAAGCCTACTTTTCCCATTAAAAATTTTATTTCTGGCTTTCGCAATTGCATCTTGACTATCTCACTAGATAGACACAGACGGTACCGATTTTTCACAAATGGGAATATCACTAAGAAGGTTTTTAAGCCATTCGGCTTCGCTACATGCCTTCTCCATGGCAATAAACTCGGACTACATATTAGACCGAGCAATACATGTTTGCTTGGATGAGTTCCAAGACACCACACTTCCACCAAGTGTAAAAACATAACCACTTGTGGATTTAAGATCATCTGAATCAGAGATTCAGTTTGCATCAATAAAACCTTCTAAAACTGATGGATCGCCACAAAAATAATAATAATAATAATCCATATACAAGAGTTCCTTTCAAATATCTCATAACTTTTGACAATGCATTCCAGTGATCGCTATTATATGGAGTAGCTACATGTTTTTTTTTAAAAAAATCATTATACCCATTTGATAGCAAAACACAATTAAATTTGTCATGCCATTGGTTTGGAGCTTGATTTAATCCATAAATAGATTTAACGAGTTTGCATACATGGTTTCAACAATAGTGTTAGGCTCCATGATATTTGGTTTACTTCTAACAACTAGGAGTCCATATGAAGCACTATTTTGAGCATAGCTAATAAACATGCAACCAAAGCTTTTATGACCTAATTTTCTTTTCTTAGGTTCAGGTAAAAGAACTTCAGCTAGGCACCCCCACATTTTGAGGTAAACAAGGGGGTTTTTTAAACAAACTCAAATTCTTGTTATGGCACAATGCTTATGAATGGTCAAGACAATTGACAAGTTAAGCAACAATTTTACCATGCAAATCAGATGATCCAAAAGATTAAGCATGAGTTGGCTAAAAATATGTTTATCGGAAATCAAAATAAATATCAAGTATTCCCCAGAAATTCACTATGGGTGTTACAGTATTTGATTCCCAAAATTGCATAAGGCCATCAATTCCCAAGTATTGCAATAATCCCATTGTAGCGTAATCGAGTATATACCTGAATGAACCCCAACTAATACCATGCAATGCTTTCATCAATTCGATTCAAAATAGTTATTCTAAACACTTAGACAACCCATCCAATAAAAGTGGCCATTAAACATTCGCTGTTTCATTGGAAACGCCAAAAATACATTGTACGAATAAAATGGCAAAAGACCTACAGCTTTCAAATCACAATCCTCACTTACAATTAACAAAACAAAAAATCATTTTAAAACTTGCCTCATTTCTATTTTCACATTCGAGAACATGCCAATACTAGTTATCAAAATTTTGGTAACATAAACGAAAATGAGGTTCAGTTTTGGATTACACCCCATGCAACCACCCAATGACAAAATGCAAGAGCCGCGGAAATCCACAAAAATTATTTTCCTGTTGGTGGTTATAAATATTAAATTTAAATACAACCATTAGCAATGGAACACATAAACAACTTGCAAATGAAATCAAAGGCTCATCTTTTGACACAAAAAGAATTTTTTTTTAATAAAAAAATAATAGATCTGTATTCCATACTAGCATACTTAATAAGGAGTAGATTGCATCTATTAGATAAATCCCACAAAAAGAGTTCATGAAACGAAGAATGTCGTCTCAAATTTCAGTCTTCGAATGCATCAATCAAATAAAAATTTACACATCCTTCTAAATACAAGCAGGAAAATAATCACATGAATCATCCACAAATGAGAAAATACCCTTTTTTTCATTTTGTGATAGCTTAATATATATGTTGACAGCACATTATATGAGATCATTACTCCTCTGTATATTTAGAGTACAACTCTATGTTAAAGGCTTCATGAAAATTTAGACATCATCTAAAATTAGTCATTGCAAACCAACAACAAATTCTTGGCTGAGTTGGCTCAAGGAGCATGTGAAGTGCCAGGCTTCAAAAATATGATAATCACCAATTATCAATAATGTCAACATTTTTCATGTTAAGCTCATCCAACCAAAAAACAAGTCTCAAAATTTTGAACGGATGTCCAGAAAATGTAAATACCAATAAATCCAAATATCGAGGAATGGCATCATATCTATTGCAATAGATATGCAATTAGATCACTTTCGACAAGAATTGTGCTGTCAAATATGTTCAACATTAATGTGCGAAATTACTTTGGTGGATAGAACTTACTATGATGGAACATGTGGGGTATATACAATACCCTGTTCTACTATTTGTCCAAGGACCAATATACCTCCACCATTGTCTGGCCCTTTCAAGCAATGAGAAAACACTATTGGAGCAACCCCTGCAGAGGAGAGCTGTGAAAGGACAGACAAGTCATTGAGTCCAAACCCAAAAATCACATCGACTGACCTATCGGATTTGGTCAGATCTCCAGATTGTGAGTTACTACATTTATTTCACAGACAGCCCAGGACAAATGAATAAATCCACACAAATTTCAAGTTATACATTTAGCTATAAAGTAGGCTCTATAACAAAAAGAAATATTAAAAGGAGAAAATAAATAAGTGTTCTCAGATCTACATGCAGCCAGAACTGCTGCAACACAATACGAAAATCACATTAATAAAAGTCAATTCGCATTCTTTCAATTAGATAAGCATAGGCAATTTTTAACTGTGTAACTCTCGTTGAATCCATTATAATCACCAGCCAACATAAAATCAGTAGACATAAAATCAGAAGGTAGCTTCAAACTAATACTTTTACCAAACTATGCAGAATTATGTTTCTACACTGTAATGTACTTATCTGTAGGAATACATCAGGCTATCTCCCGATAGGTAATCTTCAATAAAAAACATTTTCTATAAAATACAAATTGAGCCAACAACGTAAATTCAGTATATTAATTAAACCGAAAGAATGTCAGTTAGAATGTAACACATAGCATACGATACAAGCGAAGGTCATCCATCCAAATCTTCATTTTAAGCAATTATAACTGTAGGACAGTTAAAGAGATATCATTTAAGAATTTTAAATAATACAACATAAATTCTTATAGTTACTATGTGCTGATCATGCATATGTATGTTCACACATAGGCCTGAACCCATTTATACAATATTCATATTGAGCATGCCATGAACACCATCAGAATGTAAACAATCCTTGAATAAATATAGCTTCCAAGTAACCATATACAAGAACAGAATCCTACGTGGCAAGGGAGTACATAAATTAACATGGACATAAAAAAAATTTATGTATATATAAAATAATATGCAACCCAAGCAGATAATGAGTCTAGTCGTCCAACATCATTATGTTAATTTTGACAGCCAAATTTAATCTGTTAAAGAAACCACAAAGAGAACATGGCCTTTTTTTTTGTTAAAAGATTATGCAGAGCCAGAGCAATGACAATAGCAACATCCAAGGAATCTACTCTTAAGATTGTTGGGAAAATTTCAGAGATTAGTGGATGATGCTATTTAGTAAAATGAGAAAAGAAAAGACTTATCAGCCGAGGCGTGCTAGACACTGTCCTTAAGAGTAGATTTCCGCCCCTCAGAGTAAGAAATCGGTGCAAGGCAGGTCCAGCGGCTACCCTCCAGGATTCAACGGCAACGGCCTTGTAAGTGTGCACTCACAATACAAGGCTCCAGCGAGCAGCAACCGTGCTTTGATCTCGAACGAAGAGGAAGAGGAAGGAGGTCGCAGCGGAACAGAACAGTGGCACGAAGAACAGCAGCCAAAGAATTTGTCTGGGAGGAAGAACGATATTGCGCAATGTGTGAAAACCCTTGACAGACTAGGGTTTATATAGGTGAAGGCAAAATGGCCGTTGGAATGCCGCAATTAAGAGAGAGGTATTATTTCTGCCATTAAATGAAATAATAGCTGTTACGGTATTAAAGCAGCCATTAAACAGAATATAGCCGTTGAGACAATTAATCAGCGCCATTAATAAAAGAATATGGCTGTTGGGAAATTAATGGGCCAAAAATTTAACGCAAAACTCGGGCACTCCGCGCGCGCACCCGTGAACCCCCCCTGCGCAGGCGCGACGCCAGCGCACACACGCTAAGGTTTTCCGGATCCGACGCCCAGATTTTCCATTTGGCTCAACCCGATTTGGGCTCGGTTCCGGTGTGGGCTCGTGCACCCGCGAGATACCCCCAAGTCCTGGCCCATTAACAAGTCCAATAGCCCATTAGGAGGAAGTCTATAATATACCCATTGAAGAGTTATCTCCCATCCAATGTGGGACTATTTTCTCTTTGAAATTGGAAGAAATATCCAACAATCCCCCACTATTTCAAAATTTCAAGAGGTAAGGGAAAAAGAATCCAAGATGAGGAAAAGGAAAGATTTCGAGATCAAATACGACAATTCAATACATTAGCAATGGTGACTTTCGGTCTATGAACCATTACTTAGGGAATGGAAAGTGTGTTCTATAAGAAGTTGGTGAAACATATAGTTTCTATGAACCAATCTCCTTTATTGTAAAACATTGACTTACAACCCATATTGAATCATCAATGAATAGTTGCTTGCTCTTTCGGGTTGGCACGTTTCGGCCATGCGCCGTACCTGGATTTTCATGAGTTCTCTAGCGAATGTACCCAAATTCGCATAGGAAGCGGCCCCACTTCCACACCCATATAGGTGGACCCATCAAGTGTGCTCGACGATTATGCACACCACCCAACAAGGGCTATGGTTTCCATTAAGAGTCATATGCTCACCCTCTCTCATCGTCGATAGCACTATCTACACCATAGGAAGGGACATGAACATAATGATAGTGTCCCCCGCGATCAACAAGTGGCTTGTTGTTACCCATATGAACCTACTTCATGAGATCATCAATCACATAGGTTGGGTTACCATCACTCTTGACCTATGTTTTAGGTATAAGTCCCATTCCCCTCGATGTACTTTCCACTAACTTCCTATTTAGTGGTTTTGTCAGAGGATCTACCAAATTCATCTCTGACCTAACATAATCAAGGAACACAATCCCATGATCTAGCAGCGGCTCACAATAAAGTGCCTTAGGCGTATAAGCCTACTTTTCCCATTAAAAATTTTATTTCTGGCTTTCGCAATTGCATCTTGACTATCTCACTAGATAGACACAGACGGTACCGATTTTTCACAAATGGGAATATCACTAAGAAGGTTTTTAAGCCATTCGGCTTCGCTACATGCCTTCTCCATGGCAATAAACTCGGACTACATATTAGACCGAGCAATACATGTTTGCTTGGATGAGTTCCAAGACACCACACTTCCACCAAGTGTAAAAACATAACCACTTGTGGATTTAAGATCATCTGAATCAGAGATTCAGTTTGCATCAATAAAACCTTCTAAAACTGATGGATCGCCACAAAAATAATAATAATAATAATCCATATACAAGAGTTCCTTTCAAATATCTCATAACTTTTGACAATGCATTCCAGTGATCGCTATTATATGGAGTAGCTACATGTTTTTTTTAAAAAAATCATTATACCCATTTGATAGCAAAACACAATTAAATTTGTCATGCCATTGGTTTGGAGCTTGATTTAATCCATAAATAGATTTAACGAGTTTGCATACATGGTTTCAACAATAGTGTTAGGCTCCATGATATTTGGTTTACTTCTAACAACTAGGAGTCCATATGAAGCACTATTTTGAGCATAGCTAATAAACATGCAACCAAAGCTTTTATGACCTAATTTTCTTTTCTTAGGTTCAGGTAAAAGAACTTCAGCTAGGCACCCCCACATTTTGAGGTAAACAAGGGGGTTTTTTAAACAAACTCAAATTCTTGTTATGGCACAATGCTTATGAATGGTCAAGACAATTGACAAGTTAAGCAACAATTTTACCATGCAAATCAGATGATCCAAAAGATTAAGCATGAGTTGGCTAAAAATATGTTTATCGGAAATCAAAATAAATATCAAGTATTCCCCAGAAATTCACTATGGGTGTTACAGTATTTGATTCCCAAAATTGCATAAGGCCATCAATTCCCAAGTATTGCAATAATCCCATTGTAGCGTAATCGAGTATATACCTGAATGAACCCCAACTAATACCATGCAATGCTTTCATCAATTCGATTCAAAATAGTTATTCTAAACACTTAGACAACCCATCCAATAAAAGTGGCCATTAAACATTCACTGTTTCATTGGAAACGCCAAAAATACATTGTACGAATAAAATGGCAAAAGACCTACAGCTTTCAAATCACAATCCTCACTTACAATTAACAAAACAAAAAATCATTTTAAAACTTGCCTCATTTCTATTTTCACATTCGAGAACATGCAAATACTAGTTATCAAAATTTTGGTAACATAAACGAAAATGAGGTTCAGTTTTGGATTACACCCCATGCAACCACCCAATGACAAAATGCAAGAGCCGCAGAAATCCACAAAAATTATTTTCCTGTTGGTGGTTATAAATATTAAATTTAAATACAACCATTAGCAATGGAACACATAAACAACTTGCAAATGAAATCAAAGGCTCATCTTTTGACACAAAAAGAATTTTTTTTAATAAAAAAATAATAGATCTGTATTCCATACTAGCATACTTAATAAGGAGTAGATTGCATCTATTAGATAAATCCCACAAAAAGAGTTCATGAAACGAAGAATGTCGTCTCAAATTTCAGTCTTCGAATGCATCAATCAAATAAAAATTTACACATCCTTCTAAATACAAGCAGGAAAATAATCACATGAATCATCCACAAATGAGAAAATACCCTTTTTTTTCATTTTGTGATAGCTTAATATATATGTTGACAGCACATTATATGAGATCATTACTCCTCTGTATATTTAGAGTACAACTCTATGTTAAAGGCTTCATGAAAATTTAGACATCATCTAAAATTAGTCATTGCAAACCAACAACAAATTCTTGGCTGAGTTGGCTCAAGGAGCATGTGAAGTGCCAGGCTTCAAAAATATTATAATCACCAATTATCAATAATGTCAACATTTTTCATGTTAAGCTCATCCAACCAAAAAACAAGTCTCAAAATTTTGAACGGATGTCCAGAAAATGTAAATACCAATAAATCCAAATATCGAGGAATGGCATCATATCTATTGCAATAGATATGCAATTAGATCACTTTCGACAAGAATTGTGCTGTCAAATATGTTCAACATTAATGTGCGAAATTACTTTGGTGGATAGAACTTACTATGATGGAACATGTGGGGTATATACAATACCCTGTTCTACTATTTGTCCAAGGACCAATATACCTCCACCATTGTCTGGCCCTTTCAAGCAATGAGAAAACACTATTGGAGCAACCCCTGCAGAGGAGAGCTGTGAAAGGACAGACAAGTCATTGAGTCCAAACCCAAAAATCACATCGACTGACCTATCGGATTTGGTCAGATCTCCAGATTGTGAGTTACTACATTTATTTCACAGACAGCCCAGGACAAATGAATAAATCCACACAAATTTCAAGTTATACATTTAGCTATAAAGTAGGCTCTATAACAAAAAGAAATATTAAAAGGAGAAAATAAATAAGTGTTCTCAGATCTACATGCAGCCAGAACTGCTGCAACACAATACGAAAATCACATTAATAAAAGTCAATTCGCATTCTTTCAACTAGATAAGCATAGGCAATTTTTAACTGTGTAACTCTCGTTGAATCCATTATAATCACCAGCCAACATAAAATCAGTAGACATAAAATCAGAAGGTAGCTTCAAACTAATACTTTTACCAAACTATGCAGAATTATGTTTCTACACTGTAATGTACTTATCTGTAGGAATACATCAGGCTATCTCCCGATAGGTAATCTTCAATAAAAAACATTTTCTATAAAATACAAATTGAGCCAACAACGTAAATTCAGTATATTAATTAAACCGAAAGAATGTCAGTTAGAATGAAACACATAGCATACGATACAAGCGAAGGTCATCCATCCAAATCTTCATTTTAAGCAATTATAACTGTAGGACAGTTAAAGAGATATCATTTAAGAATTTTAAATAATACAACATAAATTCTTATAGTTACTATGTGCTGATCATGCATATGTATGTTCACACATAGGCCTGAACCCATTTATACAATATTCATATTGAGCATGTCATGAACACCATCAGAATGTAAACAATCCTTGAATAAATATAGCTTCCAAGTAACCATATACAAGAACAGAATCCTACGTGGCAAGGGAGTACATAAATTAACATGGACATAAAAAAAATTTATGTATATATAAAATAATATGCAACCCAAGCAGATAATGAGTCTAGTCGTCCAACATCATTATGTTAATTTTGACAGCCAAATTTAATCTGTTAAAGAAACCACAAAGAGAACATGGCCTTTTTTTTTGTTAAAAGATTATGCAGAGCCAGAGCAATGACAATAGCAACATCCAAGGAATCTACTCTTAAGATTGTTGGGAAAATTTCAGAGATTAGTGGATGATGCTATTTAGTAAAATGAGAAAAGAAAAGACTTATCAGCCGAGGCGTGCTAGACACTGTCCTTAAGAGTAGATTTCCGCCCCTCAGAGTAAGAACTCGGTGCAAGGCAGGTCCAGCGGCTACCCTCCAGGATTCAACGGCAACGGCCTTGTAAGTGTGCACTCACAATACAAGGCTCCAGCGAGCAGCAACCGTGCTTTGATCTCGAACGAAGAGGAAGAGGAAGGAGGTCGCAGCGGAACAGAACAGTGGCACGAAGAACAGCAGCCAAAGAATTTGTCTGGGAGGAAGAACGATATTGCGCAATGTGTGAAAACCCTTGACAGACTAGGGTTTATATAGGTGAAGGCAAAATGGCCGTTGGAATGCCGCAATTAAGAGAGAGGTATTATTTCTGCCATTAAATGAAATAATAGCTGTTACGGTATTAAAGCAGCCATTAAACAGAATATAGCTGTTGAGACAATTAATCAGCGCCATTAATAAAAGAATATGGCTGTTGGGAAATTAATGGGCCAAAAATTTAACGCAAAACTCGGGCACTCCGCGCGCGCACCCGTGAACCCCCCCTGCGCAGGCGCGACGCCAGCGCACACACGCTAAGGTTTTCCGGATCCGACGCCCAGATTTTCCATTTGGCTCAACCCGATTTGGGCTCGGTTCCGGTGTGGGCTCATGCACCCGCGAGATACCCCCAAGTCCTGGCCCATTAACAAGTCCAATAGCCCATTAGGAGGAAGTCTATAATATACCCATTGAAGAGTTATCTCTCATCCAATGTGGGACTATTTTCTCTTTGAAATTGGAAGAAATATCCAACAATCCCCCACTATTTCAAAATTTCAAGAGGTAAGGGAAAAAGAATCCAAGATGAGGAAAAGGAAAGATTTCGAGATCAAATACGACAATTCAATACATTAGCAATGGTGACTTTCGGTCTATGAACCATTACTTAGGGAATGGAAAGTGTGTTCTATAAGAAGTTGGTGAAACATATAGTTTCTATGAACCAATCTCCTTTATTGTAAAACATTGACTTACAACCCATATTGAATCATCAATGAATAGTTGCTTGCTCTTTCGGGTTGGCACGTTTCGGCCATGCGCCGTACCTGGATTTTCATGAGTTCTCTAGCGAATGTACCCAAATTCGCATAGGAAGCGGCCCCACTTCCCCACCCATATAGGTGGACCCATCAAGTGTGCTCGACGATTATGCACACCACCCAACAAGGGCTATGGTTTCCATTAAGAGTCATATGCTCACCCTCTCTCATCGTCGATAGCACTATCTACACCATAGGAAGGGACATGAACATAATGATAGTGTCCCCCACGATCAACAAGTGGCTTGTTGTTACCCATATGAACCTACTTCATGAGATCATCAATCACATAGGTTGGGTTACCATCACTCTTGACCTATGTTTTAGGTATAAGTCCCATTCCCCTCGATGTACTTTCCACTAACTTCCTATTTAGTGGTTTTGTCAGAGGATCTACCAAATTCATCTCTGACCTAACATAATCAAGGAACACAATCCCATGATCTAGCAGCGGCTCACAATAAAGTGCCTTAGGCGTATAAGCCTACTTTTCCCATTAAAAATTTTATTTCTGGCTTTCGCAATTGCATCTTGACTATCTCACTAGATAGACACAGACGGTACCGATTTTTCACAAATGGGAATATCACTAAGAAGGTTTTTAAGCCATTCGGCTTCGCTACATGCCTTCTCCATGGCAATAAACTCGGACTACATATTAGACCGAGCAATACATGTTTGCTTGGATGAGTTCCAAGACACCACACTTCCACCAAGTGTAAAAACATAACCACTTGTGGATTTAAGATCATCTGAATCAGAGATTCAGTTTGCATCAATAAAACCTTCTAAAACTGATGGATCGCCACAAAAATAATAATAATAATAATCCATATACAAGAGTTCCTTTCAAATATCTCATAACTTTTGACAATGCATTCCAGTGATCGCTATTATATGGAGTAGCTACATGTTTTTTTTAAAAAAATCATTATACCCATTTGATAGCAAAACACAATTAAATTTGTCATGCCATTGGTTTGGAGCTTGATTTAATCCATAAATAGATTTAACGAGTTTGCATACATGGTTTCAACAATAGTGTTAGGCTCCATGATATTTGGTTTACTTCTAACAACTAGGAGTCCATATGAAGCACTATTTTGAGCATAGCTAATAAACATGCAACCAAAGCTTTTATGACCTAATTTTCTTTTCTTAGGTTCAGGTAAAAGAACTTCAGCTAGGCACCCCCACATTTTGAGGTAAACAAGGGGGTTTTTTAAACAAACTCAAATTCTTGTTATGGCACAATGCTTATGAATGGTCAAGACAATTGACAAGTTAAGCAACAATTTTACCATGCAAATCAGATGATCCAAAAGATTAAGCATGAGTTGGCTAAAAATATGTTTATCGGAAATCAAAATAAATATCAAGTATTCCCCAGAAATTCACTATGGGTGTTACAGTATTTGATTCCCAAAATTGCATAAGGCCATCAATTCCCAAGTATTGCAATAATCCCATTGTAGCGTAATCGAGTATATACCTGAATGAACCCCAACTAATACCATGCAATGCTTTCATCAATTCGATTCAAAATAGTTATTCTAAACACTTAGACAACCCATCCAATAAAAGTGGCCATTAAACATTCACTGTTTCATTGGAAACGCCAAAAATACATTGTACGAATAAAATGGCAAAAGACCTACAGCTTTCAAATCACAATCCTCACTTACAATTAACAAAACAAAAAATCATTTTAAAACTTGCCTCATTTCTATTTTCACATTCGAGAACATGCAAATACTAGTTATCAAAATTTTGGTAACATAAACGAAAATGAGGTTCAGTTTTGGATTACACCCCATGCAACCACCCAATGACAAAATGCAAGAGCCGCAGAAATCCACAAAAATTATTTTCCTGTTGGTGGTTATAAATATTAAATTTAAATACAACCATTAGCAATGGAACACATAAACAACTTGCAAATGAAATCAAAGGCTCATCTTTTGACACAAAAAGAATTTTTTTTAATAAAAAAATAATAGATCTGTATTCCATACTAGCATACTTAATAAGGAGTAGATTGCATCTATTAGATAAATCCCACAAAAAGAGTTCATGAAACGAAGAATGTCGTCTCAAATTTCAGTCTTCGAATGCATCAATCAAATAAAAATTTACACATCCTTCTAAATACAAGCAGGAAAATAATCACATGAATCATCCACAAATGAGAAAATACCCTTTTTTTTCATTTTGTGATAGCTTAATATATATGTTGACAGCACATTATATGAGATCATTACTCCTCTGTATATTTAGAGTACAACTCTATGTTAAAGGCTTCATGAAAATTTAGACATCATCTAAAATTAGTCATTGCAAACCAACAACAAATTCTTGGCTGAGTTGGCTCAAGGAGCATGTGAAGTGCCAGGCTTCAAAAATATTATAATCACCAATTATCAATAATGTCAACATTTTTCATGTTAAGCTCATCCAACCAAAAAACAAGTCTCAAAATTTTGAACGGATGTCCAGAAAATGTAAATACCAATAAATCCAAATATCGAGGAATGGCATCATATCTATTGCAATAGATATGCAATTAGATCACTTTCGACAAGAATTGTGCTGTCAAATATGTTCAACATTAATGTGCGAAATTACTTTGGTGGATAGAACTTACTATGATGGAACATGTGGGGTATATACAATACCCTGTTCTACTATTTGTCCAAGGACCAATATACCTCCACCATTGTCTGGCCCTTTCAAGCAATGAGAAAACACTATTGGAGCAACCCCTGCAGAGGAGAGCTGTGAAAGGACAGACAAGTCATTGAGTCCAAACCCAAAAATCACATCGACTGACCTATCGGATTTGGTCAGATCTCCAGATTGTGAGTTACTACATTTATTTCACAGACAGCCCAGGACAAATGAATAAATCCACACAAATTTCAAGTTGTACATTTAGCTATAAAGTAGGCTCTATAACAAAAAGAAATATTAAAAGGAGAAAATAAATAAGTGTTCTCAGATCTACATGCAGCCAGAACTGCTGCAACACAATACGAAAATCACATTAATAAAAGTCAATTCGCATTCTTTCAACTAGATAAGCATAGGCAATTTTTAACTGTGTAACTCTCGTTGAATCCATTATAATCACCAGCCAACATAAAATCAGTAGACATAAAATCAGAAGGTAGCTTCAAACTAATACTTTTACCAAACTATGCAGAATTATGTTTCTACACTGTAATGTACTTATCTGTAGGAATACATCAGGCTATCTCCCGATAGGTAATCTTCAATAAAAAACATTTTCTATAAAATACAAATTGAGCCAACAACGTAAATTCAGTATATTAATTAAACCGAAAGAATGTCAGTTAGAATGTAACACATAGCATACGATACAAGCGAAGGTCATCCATCCAAATCTTCATTTTAAGCAATTATAACTGTAGGACAGTTAAAGAGATATCATTTAAGAATTTTAAATAATAAAACATAAATTCTTATAGTTACTATGTGCTGATCATGCATATGTATGTTCACACATAGGCCTGAACCCATTTATACAATATTCATATTGAGCATGTCATGAACACCATCAGAATGTAAACAATCCTTGAATAAATATAGCTTCCAAGTAACCATATACAAGAACAGAATCCTACGTGGCAAGGGAGTACATAAATTAACATGGACATAAAAAAAATTTATGTATATATAAAATAATATGCAACCCAAGCAGATAATGAGTCTAGTCGTCCAACATCATTATGTTAATTTTGACAGCCAAATTTAATCTGTTAAAGAAACCACAAAGAGAACATGGCCTTTTTTTGTTAAAAGAATATGCAGAGCCAGAGCAATGACAATAGCAACATCCAAGGAATCTACTCTTAAGATTGTTGGGAAAATTTCAGAGATTAGTGGATGATGCTATTTAGTAAAATGAGAAAAGAAAAGACTTATCAGCCGAGGCGTGCTAGACACTGTCCTTAAGAGTAGATTTCCGCCCCTCAGAGTAAGAACTCGGTGCAAGGCAGGTCCAACGGCTACCCTCCAGGATTCAACGGCAACGGCCTTGTAAGTGTGCACTCACAATACAAGGCTCCAGCGAGCAGCAACCGTGCTTTGATCTCGAACGAAGAGGAAGAGGAAGGAGGTCGCAGCGGAACAGAACAGTGGCACGAAGAACAGCAGCCAAAGAAATTGTCTGGGAGGAAGAACGATATTGTGCAATGTGTGAAAACCCTTGACAGACTAGGGTTTATATAGGTGAAGGCAAAATGGCCGTTGGAATGCCGCAATTAAGAGAGAGGTATTATTTCTGCCATTAAATGAAATAATAGCTGTTACGGTATTAAAGTAGCCATTAAACAGAATATAGCTGTTGAGACAATTAATCAGCGCCATTAATAAAAGAATATGGCTGTTGGGAAATTAATGGGCCAAAAATTTAACGCAAAACTCGGGCACTCCGCGCGCGCACTCGTGAACCCCCCCTGCGCAGGCGCGACGCCAGCGCACACACGCTAAGGTTTTCCGGATCCGACGCCCAGATTTTCCATTTGGCTCAACCCGATTTGGGCTCGGTTCCGGTGTGGGCTCATGCACCCGCGAGATACCCCCAAGTCCTGGCCCATTAACAAGTCCAATAGCCCATTAGGAGGAAGTCTATAATATACCCATTGAAGAGTTATCTCCCATCCAATGTGGGACTATTTTCTCTTTGAAATTGGAAGAAATATCCAACAATCCCCCACTATTTCAAAATTTCAAGAGGTAAGGGAAAAAGAATCCAAGATGAGGAAAAGGAAAGATTTCGAGATCAAATACGACAATTCAATACATTAGCAATGGTGACTTTCGGTCTATGAACCATTAGTTAGGGAATGGAAAGTGTGTTCTATAAGAAGTTGGTGAAACATATAGTTTCTATGAACCAATCTCCTTTATTGTAAAACATTGACTTACAACCCATATTGAATCATCAATGAATAGTTGCTTGCTCTTTCGGGTTGGCACGTTTCGGCCATGCGCCGTACCTGGATTTTCATGAGTTCTCTAGCGAATGTACCCAAATTCGCATAGGAAGCGGCCCCACTTCCACACCCATATAGGTGGACCCATCAAGTGTGCTCGACGATTATGCACACCACCCAACAAGGGCTATGGTTTCCATTAAGAGTCATATGCTCACCCTCTCTCATCGTCGATAGCACTATCTACACCATAGGAAGGGACATGAACATAATGATAGTGTCCCCCACGATCAACAAGTGGCTTGTTGTTACCCATATGAACCTACTTCATGAGATCATCAATCACATAGGTTGGGTTACCATCACTCTTGACCTATGTTTTAGGTATAAGTCCCATTCCCCTCGATGTACTTTCCACTAACTTCCTATTTAGTGGTTTTGTCAGAGGATCTACCAAATTCATCTCTGACCTAACATAATCAAGGAACACAATCCCATGATCTAGCAGCGGCTCACAATAAAGTGCCTTAGGCGTATAAGCCTACTTTTCCCATCAAAAATTTTATTTCTGGCTTTCGCAATTGCATCTTGACTATCTCACTAGATAGACACAGACGGTACCGATTTTTCACAAATGGGAATATCACTAAGAAGGTTTTTAAGCCATTCGGCTTCGCTACATGCCTTCTCCATGGCAATAAACTCGGACTACATATTAGACCGAGCAATACATGTTTGCTTGGATGAGTTCCAAGACACCACACTTCCACCAAGTGTAAAAACATAACCACTTGTGGATTTAAGATCATCTGAATCAGAGATTCAGTTTGCATCAATAAAACCTTCTAAAACTGATGGATCGCCACAAAAATAATAATAATAATAATCCATATACAAGAGTTCCTTTCAAATATCTCATAACTTTTGACAATGCATTCCAGTGATCGCTATTATATGGAGTAGCTACATGTTTTTTTTAAAAAAATCATTATACCCATTTGATAGCAAAACACAATTAAATTTGTCATGCCATTGGTTTGGAGCTTGATTTAATCCATAAATAGATTTAACGAGTTTGCATACATGGTTTCAACAATAGTGTTAGGCTCCATGATATTTGGTTTACTTCTAACAACTAGGAGTCCATATGAAGCACTATTTTGAGCATAGCTAATAAACATGCAACCAAAGCTTTTATGACCTAATTTTCTTTTCTTAGGTTCAGGTAAAAGAACTTCAGCTAGGCACCCCCACATTTTGAGGTAAACAAGGGGGGTTTTTAAACAAACTCAAATTCTTGTTATGGCACAATGCTTATGA
The DNA here is from genome assembly GCA_030789695.1 of Scilla litardierei. Lineage (NCBI taxonomy): Eukaryota > Viridiplantae > Streptophyta > Magnoliopsida > Asparagales > Asparagaceae > Scilla > Scilla litardierei. The sequence goes on from JAULAV010006168.1 coordinate 35,373, forward strand.
ATGGTCAAGACAATTGACAAGTTAAGCAACAATTTTACCATGCAAATCAGATGATCCAAAAGATTAAGCATGAGTTGGCTAAAAATATGTTTATCGGAAATCAAAATAAATATCAAGTATTCCCCAGAAATTCACTATGGGTGTTACAGTATTTGATTCCCAAAATTGCATAAGGCCATCAATTCCCAAGTATTGCAATAATCCCATTGTAGCGTAATCGAGTATATACCTGAATGAACCCCAACTAATACCATGCAATGCTTTCATCAATTCGATTCAAAATAGTTATTCTAAACACTTAGACAACCCATCCAATAAAAGTGGCCATTAAACATTCACTGTTTCATTGGAAACGCCAAAAATACATTGTACGAATAAAATGGCAAAAGACCTACAGCTTTCAAATCACAATCCTCACTTACAATTAACAAAACAAAAAATCATTTTAAAACTTGCCTCATTTCTATTTTCACATTCGAGAACATGCAAATACTAGTTATCAAAATTTTGGTAACATAAACGAAAATGAGGTTCAGTTTTGGATTACACCCCATGCAACCACCCAATGACAAAATGCAAGAGCCGCGGAAATCCACAAAAATTATTTTCCTGTTGGTGGTTATAAATATTAAATTTAAATACAACCATTAGCAATGGAACACATAAACAACTTGCAAATGAAATCAAAGGCTCATCTTTTGACACAAAAAGAATTTTTTTTTAATAAAAAAATAATAGATCTGTATTCCATACTAGCATACTTAATAAGGAGTAGATTGCATCTATTAGATAAATCCCACAAAAAGAGTTCATGAAACGAAGAATGTCGTCTCAAATTTCAGTCTTCGAATGCATCAATCAAATAAAAATTTACACATCCTTCTAAATACAAGCAGGAAAATAATCACATGAATCATCCACAAATGAGAAAATACCCTTTTTTTTCATTTTGTGATAGCTTAATATATATGTTGACAGCACATTATATGAGATCATTACTCCTCTGTATATTTAGAGTACAACTCTATGTTAAAGGCTTCATGAAAATTTAGACATCATCTAAAATTAGTCATTGCAAACCAACAACAAATTCTTGGCTGAGTTGGCTCAAGGAGCATGTGAAGTGCCAGGCTTCAAAAATATGATAATCACCAATTATCAATAATGTCAACATTTTTCATGTTAAGCTCATCCAACCAAAAAACAAGTCTCAAAATTTTGAACGGATGTCCAGAAAATGTAAATACCAATAAATCCAAATATCGAGGAATGGCATCATATCTATTGCAATAGATATGCAATTAGATCACTTTCGACAAGAATTGTGCTGTCAAATATGTTCAACATTAATGTGCGAAATTACTTTGGTGGATAGAACTTACTATGATGGAACATGTGGGGTATATACAATACCCTGTTCTACTATTTGTCCAAGGACCAATATACCTCCACCATTGTCTGGCCCTTTCAAGCAATGAGAAAACACTATTGGAGCAACCCCTGCAGAGGAGAGCTGTGAAAGGACAGACAAGTCATTGAGTCCAAACCCAAAAATCACATCGACTGACCTATCGGATTTGGTCAAATCTCCAGATTGTGAGTTACTACATTTATTTCACAGACAGCCCAGGACAAATGAATAAATCCACACAAATTTCAAGTTATACATTTAGCTATAAAGTAGGCTCTATAACAAAAAGAAATATTAAAAGGAGAAAATAAATAAGTGTTCTCAGATCTACATGCAGCCAGAACTGCTGCAACACAATACGAAAATCACATTAATAAAAGTCAATTCGCATTCTTTCAACTAGATAAGCATAGGCAATTTTTAACTGTGTAACTCTCGTTGAATCCATTATAATCACCAGCCAACATAAAATCAGTAGACATAAAATCAGAAGGTAGCTTCAAACTAATACTTTTACCAAACTATGCAGAATTATGTTTCTACACTGTAATGTACTTATCTGTAGGAATACATCAGGCTATCTCCCGATAGGTAATCTTCAATAAAAAACATTTTCTATAAAATACAAATTGAGCCAACAACGTAAATTCAGTATATTAATTAAACCGAAAGAATGTCAGTTAGAATGTAACACATAGCATACGATACAAGCGAAGGTCATCCATCCAAATCTTCATTTTAAGCAATTATAACTGTAGGACAGTTAAAGAGATATCATTTAAGAATTTTAAATAATACAACATAAATTCTTATAGTTACTATGTGCTGATCATGCATATGTATGTTCACACATAGGCCTGAACCCATTTATACAATATTCATATTGAGCATGCCATGAACACCATCAGAATGTAAACAATCCTTGAATAAATATAGCTTCCAAGTAACCATATACAAGAACAGAATCCTACGTGGCAAGGGAGTACATAAATTAACATGGACATAAAAAAAATTTATGTATATATAAAATAATATGCAACCCAAGCAGATAATGAGTCTAGTCGTCCAACATCATTATGTTAATTTTGACAGCCAAATTTAATCTGTTAAAGAAACCACAAAGAGAACATGGCCTTTTTTTTTGTTAAAAGATTATGCAGAGCCAGAGCAATGACAATAGCAACATCCAAGGAATCTACTCTTAAGATTGTTGGGAAAATTTCAGAGATTAGTGGATGATGCTATTTAGTAAAATGAGAAAAGAAAAGACTTATCAGCCGAGGCGTGCTAGACACTGTCCTTAAGAGTAGATTTCCGCCCCTCAGAGTAAGAACTCGGTGCAAGGCAGGTCCAGCGGTTACCCTCCAGGATTCAACGGCAACGGCCTTGTAAGTGTGCACTCACAATACAAGGCTCCAGCGAGCAGCAACCGTGCTTTGATCTCGAACGAAGAGGAAGAGGAAGGAGGTCGCAGCGGAACAGAACAGTGGCACGAAGAACAGCAGCCAAAGAATTTGTCTGGGAGGAAGAACGATATTGCGCAATGTGTGAAAACCCTTGACAGACTAGGGTTTATATAGGTGAAGGCAAAATGGCCGTTGGAATGCCGCAATTAAGAGAGAGGTATTATTTCTGCCATTAAATGAAATAATAGCTGTTACGGTATTAAAGCAGCCATTAAACAGAATATAGCTGTTGAGACAATTAATCAGCGCCATTAATAAAAGAATATGGCTGTTGGGAAATTAATGGGCCAAAAATTTAACGCAAAACTCGGGCACTCCGCGCGCGCACCCGTGAACCCCCCCTGCGCAGGCGCGACGCCAGCGCACACACGCTAAGGTTTTCCGGATCCGACGCCCAGATTTTCCATTTGGCTCAACCCGATTTGGGCTCGGTTCCGGTGTGGGCTCATGCACCCGCGAGATACCCCCAAGTCCTGGCCCATTAACAAGTCCAATAGCCCATTAGGAGGAAGTCTATAATATACCCATTGAAGAGTTATCTCCCATCCAATGTGGGACTATTTTCTCTTTGAAATTGGAAGAAATATCCAACAATCCCCCACTATTTCAAAATTTCAAGAGGTAAGGGAAAAAGAATCCAAGATGAGGAAAAGGAAAGATTTCGAGATCAAATACGGCAATTCAATACATTAGCAATGGTGACTTTCGGTCTATGAACCATTACTTAGGGAATGGAAAGTGTGTTCTATAAGAAGTTGGTGAAACATATCGTTTCTATGAACCAATCTCCTTTATTGTAAAACATTGACTTACAACCCATATTGAATCATCAATGAATAGTTGCTTGCTCTTTCGGGTTGGCACGTTTCGGCCATGCGCCGTACCTGGATTTTCATGAGTTCTCTAGCGAATGTACCCAAATTCGCATAGGAAGCGGCCCCACTTCCACACCCATATAGGTGGACCCATCAAGTGTGCTCGACGATTATGCACACCACCCAACAAGGGCTATGGTTTCCATTAAGAGTCATATGCTCACCCTCTCTCATCGTCGATAGCACTATCTACACCATAGGAAGGGACATGAACATAATGATAGTGTCCCCCACGATCAACAAGTGGCTTGTTGTTACCCATATGAACCTACTTCATGAGATCATCAATCACATAGGTTGGGTTACCATCACTCTTGACCTATGTTTTAGGTATAAGTCCCATTCCCCTCGATGTACTTTCCACTAACTTCCTATTTAGTGGTTTTGTCAGAGGATCTACCAAATTCATCTCTGACCTAACATAATCAAGGAACACAATCCCATGATCTAGCAGCGGCTCACAATAAAGTGCCTTAGGCGTATAAGCCTACTTTTCCCATTAAAAATTTTATTTCTGGCTTTCGCAATTGCATCTTGACTATCTCACTAGATAGACACAGACGGTACCGATTTTTCACAAATGGGAATATCACTAAGAAGGTTTTTAAGCCATTCGGCTTCGCTACATGCCTTCTCCATGGCAATAAACTCGGACTACATATTAGACCGAGCAATACATGTTTGCTTGGATGAGTTCCAAGACACCACACTTCCACCAAGTGTAAAAACATAACCACTTGTGGATTTAAGATCATCTGAATCAGAGATTCAGTTTGCATCAATAAAACCTTCTAAAACTGATGGATCGCCACAAAAATAATAATAATAATAATCCATATACAAGAGTTCCTTTCAAATATCTCATAACTTTTGACAATGCATTCCAGTGATCGCTATTATATGGAGTAGCTACATGTTTTTTTTAAAAAAATCATTATACCCATTTGATAGCAAAACACAATTAAATTTGTCATGCCATTGGTTTGGAGCTTGATTTAATCCATAAATAGATTTAACGAGTTTGCATACATGGTTTCAACAATAGTGTTAGGCTCCATGATATTTGGTTTACTTCTAACAACTAGGAGTCCATATGAAGCACTATTTTGAGCATAGCTAATAAACATGCAACCAAAGCTTTTATGACCTAATTTTCTTTTCTTAGGTTCAGGTAAAAGAACTTCAGCTAGGCACCCCCACATTTTGAGGTAAACAAGGGGGTTTTTTAAACAAACTCAAATTCTTGTTATGGCACAATGCTTATGAATGGTCAAGACAATTGACAAGTTAAGCAACAATTTTACCATGCAAATCAGATGATCCAAAAGATTAAGCATGAGTTGGCTAAAAATATGTTTATCGGAAATCAAAATAAATATCAAGTATTCCCCAGAAATTCACTATGGGTGTTACAGTATTTGATTCCCAAAATTGCATAAGGCCATCAATTCCCAAGTATTGCAATAATCCCATTGTAGCGTAATCGAGTATATACCTGAATGAACCCCAACTAATACCATGCAATGCTTTCATCAATTCGATTCAAAATAGTTATTCTAAACACTTAGACAACCCATCCAATAAAAGTGGCCATTAAACATTCACTGTTTCATTGGAAACGCCAAAAATACATTGTACGAATAAAATGGCAAAAGACCTACAGCTTTCAAATCACAATCCTCACTTACAATTAACAAAACAAAAAATCATTTTAAAACTTGCCTCATTTCTATTTTCACATTCGAGAACATGCAAATACTAGTTATCAAAATTTTGGTAACATAAACGAAAATGAGGTTCAGTTTTGGATTACACCCCATGCAACCACCCAATGACAAAATGCAAGAGCCGCGGAAATCCACAAAAATTATTTTCCTGTTGGTGGTTATAAATATTAAATTTAAATACAACCATTAGCAATGGAACACATAAACAACTTGCAAATGAAATCAAAGGCTCATCTTTTGACACAAAAAGAATTTTTTTTTAATAAAAAAATAATAGATCTGTATTCCATACTAGCATACTTAATAAGGAGTAGATTGCATCTATTAGATAAATCCCACAAAAAGAGTTCATGAAACGAAGAATGTCGTCTCAAATTTCAGTCTTCGAATGCATCAATCAAATAAAAATTTACACATCCTTCTAAATACAAGCAGGAAAATAATCACATGAATCATCCACAAATGAGAAAATACCCTTTTTTTTCATTTTGTGATAGCTTAATATATATGTTGACAGCACATTATATGAGATCATTACTCCTCTGTATATTTAGAGTACAACTCTATGTTAAAGGCTTCATGAAAATTTAGACATCATCTAAAATTAGTCATTGCAAACCAACAACAAATTCTTGGCTGAGTTGGCTCAAGGAGCATGTGAAGTGCCAGGCTTCAAAAATATGATAATCACCAATTATCAATAATGTCAACATTTTTCATGTTAAGCTCATCCAACCAAAAAACAAGTCTCAAAATTTTGAACGGATGTCCAGAAAATGTAAATACCAATAAATCCAAATATCGAGGAATGGCATCATATCTATTGCAATAGATATGCAATTAGATCACTTTCGACAAGAATTGTGCTGTCAAATATGTTCAACATTAATGTGCGAAATTACTTTGGTGGATAGAACTTACTATGATGGAACATGTGGGGTATATACAATACCCTGTTCTACTATTTGTCCAAGGACCAATATACCTCCACCATTGTCTGGCCCTTTCAAGCAATGAGAAAACACTATTGGAGCAACCCCTGCAGAGGAGAGCTGTGAAAGGACAGACAAGTCATTGAGTCCAAACCCAAAAATCACATCGACTGACCTATCGGATTTGGTCAGATCTCCAGATTGTGAGTTACTACATTTATTTCACAGACAGCCCAGGACAAATGAATAAATCCACACAAATTTCAAGTTATACATTTAGCTATAAAGTAGGCTCTATAACAAAAAGAAATATTAAAAGGAGAAAATAAATAAGTGTTCTCAGATCTACATGCAGCCAGAACTGCTGCAACACAATACGAAAATCACATTAATAAAAGTCAATTCGCATTCTTTCAACTAGATAAGCATAGGCAATTTTTAACTGTGTAACTCTCGTTGAATCCATTATAATCACCAGCCAACATAAAATCAGTAGACATAAAATCAGAAGGTAGCTTCAAACTAATACTTTTACCAAACTATGCAGAATTATGTTTCTACACTGTAATGTACTTATCTGTAGGAATACATCAGGCTATCTCCCGATAGGTAATCTTCAATAAAAAAACATTTTCTATAAAATACAAATTGAGCCAACAACGTAAATTCAGTATATTAATTAAACCGAAAGAATGTCAGTTAGAATGTAACACATAGCATACGATACAAGCGAAGGTCATCCATCCAAATCTTCATTTTAAGCAATTATAACTGTAGGACAGTTAAAGAGATATCATTTAAGAATTTTAAATAATACAACATAAATTCTTATAGTTACTATGTGCTGATCATGCATATGTATGTTCACACATAGGCCTGAACCCATTTATACAATATTCATATTGAGCATGCCATGAACACCATCAGAATGTAAACAATCCTTGAATAAATATAGCTTCCAAGTAACCATATACAAGAACAGAATCCTACGTGGCAAGGGAGTACATAAATTAACATGGACATAAAAAAAATTTATGTATATATAAAATAATATGCAACCCAAGCAGATAATGAGTCTAGTCGTCCAACATCATTATGTTAATTTTGACAGCCAAATTTAATCTGTTAAAGAAACCACAAAGAGAACATGGCCTTTTTTTTTTGTTAAAAGATTATGCAGAGCCAGAGCAATGACAATAGCAACATCCAAGGAATCTACTCTTAAGATTGTTGGGAAAATTTCAGAGATTAGTGGATGATGCTATTTAGTAAAATGAGAAAAGAAAAGACTTATCAGCCGAGGCGTGCTAGACACTGTCCTTAAGAGTAGATTTCCGCCCCTCAGAGTAAGAACTCGGTGCAAGGCAGGTCCAGCGGCTACCCTCCAGGATTCAACGGCAACGGCCTTGTAAGTGTGCACTCACAATACAAGGCTCCAGCGAGCAGCAACCGTGCTTTGATCTCGAACGAAGAGGAAGAGGAAGGAGGTCGCAGCGGAACAGAACAGTGGCACGAAGAACAGCAGCCAAAGAATTTGTCTGGGAGGAAGAACGATATTGCGCAATGTGTGAAAACCCTTGACAGACTAGGGTTTATATAGGTGAAGGCAAAATGGCCGTTGGAATGCCGCAATTAAGAGAGAGGTATTATTTCTGCCATTAAATGAAATAATAGCTGTTACGGTATTAAAGCAGCCATTAAACAGAATATAGCTGTTGAGACAATTAATCAGCGCCATTAATAAAAGAATATGGCTGTTGGGAAATTAATGGGCCAAAAATTTAACGCAAAACTCGGGCACTCCGCGCGCGCACCCGTGAACCCCCCCTGCGCAGGCGCGACGCCAGCGCACACACGCTAAGGTTTTCCGGATCCGACGCCCAGATTTTCCATTTGGCTCAACCCGATTTGGGCTCGGTTCCGGTGTGGGCTCATGCACCCGCGAGATACCCCCAAGTCCTGGCCCATTAACAAGTCCAATAGCCCATTAGGAGGAAGTCTATAATATACCCATTGAAGAGTTATCTCCCATCCAATGTGGGACTATTTTCTCTTTGAAATTGGAAGAAATATCCAACAATCCCCCACTATTTCAAAATTTCAAGAGGTAAGGGAAAAAGAATCCAAGATGAGGAAAAGGAAAGATTTCGAGATCAAATACGACAATTCAATACATTAGCAATGGTGACTTTCGGTCTATGAACCATTACTTAGGGAATGGAAAGTGTGTTCTATAAGAAGTTGGTGAAACATATCGTTTCTATGAACCAATCTCCTTTATTGTAAAACATTGACTTACAACCCATATTGAATCATCAATGAATAGTTGCTTGCTCTTTCGGGTTGGCACGTTTCGGCCATGCGCCGTACCTGGATTTTCATGAGTTCTCTAGCGAATGTACCCAAATTCGCATAGGAAGCGGCCCCACTTCCACACCCATATAGGTGGACCCATCAAGTGTGCTCGACGATTATGCACACCACCCAACAAGGGCTATGGTTTCCATTAAGAGTCATATGCTCACCCTCTCTCATCGTCGATAGCACTATCTACACCATAGGAAGGGACATGAACATAATGATAGTGTCCCCCACGATCAACAAGTGGCTTGTTGTTACCCATATGAACCTACTTCATGAGATCATCAATCACATAGGTTGGGTTACCATCACTCTTGACCTATGTTTTAGGTATAAGTCCCATTCCCCTCGATGTACTTTCCACTAACTTCCTATTTAGTGGTTTTGTCAGAGGATCTACCAAATTCATCTCTGACCTAACATAATCAAGGAACACAATCCCATGATCTAGCAGCGGCTCACAATAAAGTGCCTTAGGCGTATAAGCCTACTTTTCCCATTAAAAATTTTATTTCTGGCTTTCGCAATTGCATCTTGACTATCTCACTAGATAGACACAGACGGTACCGATTTTTCACAAATGGGAATATCACTAAGAAGGTTTTTAAGCCATTCGGCTTCGCTACATGCCTTCTCCATGGCAATAAACTCGGACTACATATTAGACCGAGCAATACATGTTTGCTTGGATGAGTTCCAAGACACCACACTTCCACCAAGTGTAAAAACATAACCACTTGTGGATTTAAGATCATCTGAATCAGAGATTCAGTTTGCATCAATAAAACCTTCTAAAACTGATGGATCGCCACAAAAATAATAATAATAATAATCCATATACAAGAGTTCCTTTCAAATATCTCATAACTTTTGACAATGCATTCCAGTGATCGCTATTATATGGAGTAGCTACATGTTTTTTTTTAAAAAAAATCATTATACCCATTTGATAGCAAAACACAATTAAATTTGTCATGCCATTGGTTTGGAGCTTGATTTAATCCATAAATAGATTTAACGAGTTTGCATACATGGTTTCAACAATAGTGTTAGGCTCCATGATATTTGGTTTACTTCTAACAACTAGGAGTCCATATGAAGCACTATTTTGAGCATAGCTAATAAACATGCAACCAAAGCTTTTATGACCTAATTTTCTTTTCTTAGGTTCAGGTAAAAGAACTTCAGCTAGGCACCCCCACATTTTGAGGTAAACAAGGGGGTTTTTTAAACAAACTCAAATTCTTGTTATGGCACAATGCTTATGAATGGTCAAGACAATTGACAAGTTAAGCAACAATTTTACCATGCAAATCAGATGATCCAAAAGATTAAGCATGAGTTGGCTAAAAATATGTTTATCGGAAATCAAAATAAATATCAAGTATTCCCCAGAAATTCACTATGGGTGTTACAGTATTTGATTCCCAAAATTGCATAAGGCCATCAATTCCCAAGTATTGCAATAATCCCATTGTAGCGTAATCGAGTATATACCTGAATGAACCCCAACTAATACCATGCAATGCTTTCATCAATTCGATTCAAAATAGTTATTCTAAACACTTAGACAACCCATCCAATAAAAGTGGCCATTAAACATTCACTGTTTCATTGGAAACGCCAAAAATACATTGTACGAATAAAATGGCAAAAGACCTACAGCTTTCAAATCACAATCCTCACTTACAATTAACAAAACAAAAAATCATTTTAAAACTTGCCTCATTTCTATTTTCACATTCGAGAACATGCAAATACTAGTTATCAAAATTTTGGTAACATAAACGAAAATGAGGTTCAGTTTTGGATTACACCCCATGCAACCACCCAATGACAAAATGCAAGAGCCGCGGAAATCCACAAAAATTATTTTCCTGTTGGTGGTTATAAATATTAAATTTAAATACAACCATTAGCAATGGAACACATAAACAACTTGCAAATGAAATCAAAGGCTCATCTTTTGACACAAAAAGAATTTTTTTTTAATAAAAAAATAATAGATCTGTATTCCATACTAGCATACTTAATAAGGAGTAGATTGCATCTATTAGATAAATCCCACAAAAAGAGTTCATGAAACGAAGAATGTCGTCTCAAATTTCAGTCTTCGAATGCATCAATCAAATAAAAATTTACACATCCTTCTAAATACAAGCAGGAAAATAATCACATGAATCATCCACAAATGAGAAAATACCCTTTTTTTTCATTTTGTGATAGCTTAATATATATGTTGACAGCACATTATATGAGATCATTACTCCTCTGTATATTTAGAGTACAACTCTATGTTAAAGGCTTCATGAAAATTTAGACATCATCTAAAAATAGTCATTGCAAACCAACAACAAATTCTTGGCTGAGTTGGCTCAAGGAGCATGTGAAGTGCCAGGCTTCAAAAATATGATAATCACCAATTATCAATAATGTCAACATTTTTCATGTTAAGCTCATCCAACCAAAAAACAAGTCTCAAAATTTTGAACGGATGTCCAGAAAATGTAAATACCAATAAATCCAAATATCGAGGAATGGCATCATATCTATTGCAATAGATATGCAATTAGATCACTTTCGACAAGAATTGTGCTGTCAAATATGTTCAACATTAATGTGCGAAATTACTTTGGTGGATAGAACTTACTATGATGGAACATGTGGGGTATATACAATACCCTGTTCTACTATTTGTCCAAGGACCAATATACCTCCACCATTGTCTGGCCCTTTCAAGCAATGAGAAAACACTATTGGAGCAACCCCTGCAGAGGAGAGCTGTGAAAGGACAGACAAGTCATTGAGTCCAAACCCAAAAATCACATCGACTGACCTATCGGATTTGGTCAGATCTCCAGATTGTGAGTTACTACATTTATTTCACAGACAGCCCAGGACAAATGAATAAATCCACACAAATTTCAAGTTATACATTTAGCTATAAAGTAGGCTCTATAACAAAAAGAAATATTAAAAGGAGAAAATAAATAAGTGTTCTCAGATCTACATGCAGCCAGAACTGCTGCAACACAATACGAAAATCACATTAATAAAAGTCAATTCGCATTCTTTCAACTAGATAAGCATAGGCAATTTTTAACTGTGTAACTCTCGTTGAATCCATTATAATCACCAGCCAACATAAAATCAGTAGACATAAAATCAGAAGGTAGCTTCAAACTAATACTTTTACCAAACTATGCAGAATTATGTTTCTACACTGTAATGTACTTATCTGTAGGAATACATCAGGCTATCTCCCGATAGGTAATCTTCAATAAAAAACATTTTCTATAAAATACAAATTGAGCCAACAACGTAAATTCAGTATATTAATTAAACCGAAAGAATGTCAGTTAGAATGTAACACATAGCATACGATACAAGCGAAGGTCATCCATCCAAATCTTCATTTTAAGCAATTATAACTGTAGGACAGTTAAAGAGATATCATTTAAGAATTTTAAATAATACAACATAAATTCTTATAGTTACTATGTGCTGATCATGCATATGTATGTTCACACATAGGCCTGAACCCATTTATACAATATTCATATTGAGCATGCCATGAACACCATCAGAATGTAAACAATCCTTGAATAAATATAGCTTCCAAGTAACCATATACAAGAACAGAATCCTACGTGGCAAGGGAGTACATAAATTAACATGGACATAAAAAAAATTTATGTATATATAAAATAATATGCAACCCAAGCAGATAATGAGTCTAGTCGTCCAACATCATTATGTTAATTTTGACAGCCAAATTTAATCTGTTAAAGAAACCACAAAGAGAACATGGCCTTTTTTTTTGTTAAAAGATTATGCAGAGCCAGAGCAATGACAATAGCAACATCCAAGGAATCTACTCTTAAGATTGTTGGGAAAATTTCAGAGATTAGTGGATGATGCTATTTAGTAAAATGAGAAAAGAAAAGACTTATCAGCCGAGGCGTGCTAGACACTGTCCTTAAGAGTAGATTTCCGCCCCTCAGAGTAAGAAATCGGTGCAAGGCAGGTCCAGCGGCTACCCTCCAGGATTCAACGGCAACGGCCTTGTAAGTGTGCACTCACAATACAAGGCTCCAGCGAGCAGCAACCGTGCTTTGATCTCGAACGAAGAGGAAGAGGAAGGAGGTCGCAGCGGAACAGAACAGTGGCACGAAGAACAGCAGCCAAAGAATTTGTCTGGGAGGAAGAACGATATTGCGCAATGTGTGAAAACCCTTGACAGACTAGGGTTTATATAGGTGAAGGCAAAATGGCCGTTGGAATGCCGCAATTAAGAGAGAGGTATTATTTCTGCCATTAAATGAAATAATAGCTGTTACGGTATTAAAGCAGCCATTAAACAGAATATAGCCGTTGAGACAATTAATCAGCGCCATTAATAAAAGAATATGGCTGTTGGGAAATTAATGGGCCAAAAATTTAACGCAAAACTCGGGCACTCCGCGCGCGCACCCGTGAACCCCCCCTGCGCAGGCGCGACGCCAGCGCACACACGCTAAGGTTTTCCGGATCCGACGCCCAGATTTTCCATTTGGCTCAACCCGATTTGGGCTCGGTTCCGGTGTGGGCTCGTGCACCCGCGAGATACCCCCAAGTCCTGGCCCATTAACAAGTCCAATAGCCCATTAGGAGGAAGTCTATAATATACCCATTGAAGAGTTATCTCCCATCCAATGTGGGACTATTTTCTCTTTGAAATTGGAAGAAATATCCAACAATCCCCCACTATTTCAAAATTTCAAGAGGTAAGGGAAAAAGAATCCAAGATGAGGAAAAGGAAAGATTTCGAGATCAAATACGACAATTCAATACATTAGCAATGGTGACTTTCGGTCTATGAACCATTACTTAGGGAATGGAAAGTGTGTTCTATAAGAAGTTGGTGAAACATATCGTTTCTATGAACCAATCTCCTTTATTGTAAAACATTGACTTACAACCCATATTGAATCATCAATGAATAGTTGCTTGCTCTTTCGGGTTGGCACGTTTCGGCCATGCGCCGTACCTGGATTTTCATGAGTTCTCTAGCGAATGTACCCAAATTCGCATAGGAAGCGGCCCCACTTCCACACCCATATAGGTGGACCCATCAAGTGTGCTCGACGATTATGCACACCACCCAACAAGGGCTATGGTTTCCATTAAGAGTCATATGCTCACCCTCTCTCATCGTCGATAGCACTATCTACACCATAGGAAGGGACATGAACATAATGATAGTGTCCCCCGCGATCAACAAGTGGCTTGTTGTTACCCATATGAACCTACTTCATGAGATCATCAATCACATAGGTTGGGTTACCATCACTCTTGACCTATGTTTTAGGTATAAGTCCCATTCCCCTCGATGTACTTTCCACTAACTTCTTATTTAGTGGTTTTGTCAGAGGATCTACCAAATTCATCTCTGACCTAACATAATCAAGGAACACAATCCCATGATCTAGCAGCGGCTCACAATAAAGTGCCTTAGGCGTATAAGCCTACTTTTCCCATTAAAAATTTTATTTCTGGCTTTCGCAATTGCATCTTGACTATCTCACTAGATAGACACAGACGGTACCGATTTTTCACAAATGGGAATATCACTAAGAAGGTTTTTAAGCCATTCGGCTTCGCTACATGCCTTCTCCATGGCAATAAACTCGGACTACATATTAGACCGAGCAATACATGTTTGCTTGGATGAGTTCCAAGACACCACACTTCCACCAAGTGTAAAAACATAACCACTTGTGGATTTAAGATCATCTGAATCAGAGATTCAGTTTGCATCAATAAAACCTTCTAAAACTGATGGATCGCCACAAAAATAATAATAATAATAATCCATATACAAGAGTTCCTTTCAAATATCTCATAACTTTTGACAATGCATTCCAGTGATCGCTATTATATGGAGTAGCTACATGTTTTTTTAAAAAAAATCATTATACCCATTTGATAGCAAAACACAATTAAATTTGTCATGCCATTGGTTTGGAGCTTGATTTAATCCATAAATAGATTTAACGAGTTTGCATACATGGTTTCAACAATAGTGTTAGGCTCCATGATATTTGGTTTACTTCTAACAACTAGGAGTCCATATGAAGCACTATTTTGAGCATAGCTAATAAACATGCAACCAAAGCTTTTATGACCTAATTTTCTTTTCTTAGGTTCAGGTAAAAGAACTTCAGCTAGGCACCCCCACATTTTGAGGTAAACAAGGGGGTTTTTTAAACAAACTCAAATTCTTGTTATGGCACAATGCTTATGAATGGTCAAGACAATTGACAAGTTAAGCAACAATTTTACCATGCAAATCAGATGATCCAAAAGATTAAGCATGAGTTGGCTAAAAATATGTTTATCGGAAATCAAAATAAATATCAAGTATTCCCCAGAAATTCACTATGGGTGTTACAGTATTTGATTCCCAAAATTGCATAAGGCCATCAATTCCCAAGTATTGCAATAATCCCATTGTAGCGTAATCGAGTATATACCTGAATGAACCCCAACTAATACCATGCAATGCTTTCATCAATTCGATTCAAAATAGTTATTCTAAACACTTAGACAACCCATCCAATAAAAGTGGCCATTAAACATTCACTGTTTCATTGGAAACGCCAAAAATACATTGTACGAATAAAATGGCAAAAGACCTACAGCTTTCAAATCACAATCCTCACTTACAATTAACAAAACAAAAAATCATTTTAAAACTTGCCTCATTTCTATTTTCACATTCGAGAACATGCAAATACTAGTTATCAAAATTTTGGTAACATAAACGAAAATGAGGTTCAGTTTTGGATTACACCCCATGCAACCACCCAATGACAAAATGCAAGAGCCGCGGAAATCCACAAAAATTATTTTCCTGTTGGTGGTTATAAATATTAAATTTAAATACAACCATTAGCAATGGAACACATAAACAACTTGCAAATGAAATCAAAGGCTCATCTTTTGACACAAAAAGAATTTTTTTTTAATAAAAAAATAATAGATCTGTATTCCATACTAGCATACTTAATAAGGAGTAGATTGCATCTATTAGATAAATCCCACAAAAAGAGTTCATGAAACGAAGAATGTCGTCTCAAATTTCAGTCTTCGAATGCATCAATCAAATAAAAATTTACACATCCTTCTAAATACAAGCAGGAAAATAATCACATGAATCATCCACAAATGAGAAAATACCCTTTTTTTTCATTTTGTGATAGCTTAATATATATGTTGACAGCACATTATATGAGATCATTACTCCTCTGTATATTTAGAGTACAACTCTATGTTAAAGGCTTCATGAAAATTTAGACATCATCTAAAATTAGTCATTGCAAACCAACAACAAATTCTTGGCTGAGTTGGCTCAAGGAGCATGTGAAGTGCCAGGCTTCAAAAATATGATAATCACCAATTATCAATAATGTCAACATTTTTCATGTTAAGCTCATCCAACCAAAAAACAAGTCTCAAAATTTTGAACGGATGTCCAGAAAATGTAAATACCAATAAATCCAAATATCGAGGAATGGCATCATATCTATTGCAATAGATATGCAATTAGATCACTTTCGACAAGAATTGTGCTGTCAAATATGTTCAACATTAATGTGCGAAATTACTTTGGTGGATAGAACTTACTATGATGGAACATGTGGGGTATATACAATACCCTGTTCTACTATTTGTCCAAGGACCAATATACCTCCACCATTGTCTGGCCCTTTTAAGCAATGAGAAAACACTATTGGAGCAACCCCTGCAGAGGAGAGCTGTGAAAGGACAGACAAGTCATTGAGTCCAAACCCAAAAATCACATCGACTGACCTATCGGATTTGGTCAGATCTCCAGATTGTGAGTTACTACATTTATTTCACAGACAGCCCAGGACAAATGAATAAATCCACACAAATTTCAAGTTATACATTTAGCTATAAAGTAGGCTCTATAACAAAAAGAAATATTAAAAGGAGAAAATAAATAAGTGTTCTCAGATCTACATGCAGCCAGAACTGCTGCAACACAATACGAAAATCACATTAATAAAAGTCAATTCGCATTCTTTCAACTAGATAAGCATAGGCAATTTTTAACTGTGTAACTCTCGTTGAATCCATTATAATCACCAGCCAACATAAAATCAGTAGACATAAAATCAGAAGGTAGCTTCAAACTAATACTTTTACCAAACTATGCAGAATTATGTTTCTACACTGTAATGTACTTATCTGTAGGAATACATCAGGCTATCTCCCGATAGGTAATCTTCAATAAAAAACATTTTCTATAAAATACAAATTGAGCCAACAACGTAAATTCAGTATATTAATTAAACCGAAAGAATGTCAGTTAGAATGTAACACATAGCATACGATACAAGCGAAGGTCATCCATCCAAATCTTCATTTTAAGCAATTATAACTGTAGGACAGTTAAAGAGATATCATTTAAGAATTTTAAATAATACAACATAAATTCTTATAGTTACTATGTGCTGATCATGCATATGTATGTTCACACATAGGCCTGAACCCATTTATACAATATTCATATTGAGCATGCCATGAACACCATCAGAATGTAAACAATCCTTGAATAAATATAGCTTCCAAGTAACCATATACAAGAACAGAATCCTACGTGGCAAGGGAGTACATAAATTAACATGGACATAAAAAAAATTTATGTATATATAAAATAATATGCAACCCAAGCAGATAATGAGTCTAGTCGTCCAACATCATTATGTTAATTTTGACAGCCAAATTTAATCTGTTAAAGAAACCACAAAGAGAACATGGCCTTTTTTTTTGTTAAAAGATTATGCAGAGCCAGAGCAATGACAATAGCAACATCCAAGGAATCTACTCTTAAGATTGTTGGGAAAATTTCAGAGATTAGTGGATGATGCTATTTAGTAAAATGAGAAAAGAAAAGACTTATCAGCCGAGGCGTGCTAGACACTGTCCTTAAGAGTAGATTTCCGCCCCTCAGAGTAAGAACTCGGTGCAAGGCAGGTCCAGCGGCTACCCTCCAGGATTCAACGGCAACGGCCTTGTAAGTGTGCACTCACAATACAAGGCTCCAGCGAGCAGCAACCGTGCTTTGATCTCGAACGAAGAGGAAGAGGAAGGAGGTCGCAGCGGAACAGAACAGTGGCACGAAGAACAGCAGCCAAAGAATTTGTCTGGGAGGAAGAACGATATTGCGCAATGTGTGAAAACCCTTGACAGACTAGGGTTTATATAGGTGAAGGCAAAATGGCCGTTGGAATGCCGCAATTAAGAGAGAGGTATTATTTCTGCCATTAAATGAAATAATAGCTGTTACGGTATTAAAGCAGCCATTAAACAGAATATAGCTGTTGAGACAATTAATCAGCGCCATTAATAAAAGAATATGGCTGTTGGGAAATTAATGGGCCAAAAATTTAACGCAAAACTCGGGCACTCCGCGCGCGCACCCGTGAACCCCCCCTGCGCAGGCGCGACGCCAGCGCACACACGCTAAGGTTTTCCGGATCCGACGCCCAGATTTTCCATTTGGCTCAACCCGATTTGGGCTCGGTTCCGGTGTGGGCTCATGCACCCGCGAGATACCCCCAAGTCCTGGCCCATTAACAAGTCCAATAGCCCATTAGGAGGAAGTCTATAATATACCCATTGAAGAGTTATCTCCCATCCAATGTGGGACTATTTTCTCTTTGAAATTGGAAGAAATATCCAACAATCCCCCACTATTTCAAAATTTCAAGAGGTAAGGGAAAAAGAATCCAAGATGAGGAAAAGGAAAGATTTCGAGATCAAATACGACAATTCAATACATTAGCAATGGTGACTTTCGGTCTATGAACCATTACTTAGGGAATGGAAAGTGTGTTCTATAAGAAGTTGGTGAAACATATCGTTTCTATGAACCAATCTCCTTTATTGTAAAACATTGACTTACAACCCATATTGAATCATCAATGAATAGTTGCTTGCTCTTTCGGGTTGGCACGTTTCGGCCATGCGCCGTACCTGGATTTTCATGAGTTCTCTAGCGAATGTACCCAAATTCGCATAGGAAGCGGCCCCACTTCCACACCCATATAGGTGGACCCATCAAGTGTGCTCGACGATTATGCACACCACCCAACAAGGGCTATGGTTTCCATTAAGAGTCATATGCTCACCCTCTCTCATCGTCGATAGCACTATCTACACCATAGGAAGGGACATGAACATAATGATAGTGTCCCCCACGATCAACAAGTGGCTTGTTGTTACCCATATGAACCTACTTCATGAGATCATCAATCACATAGGTTGGGTTACCATCACTCTTGACCTATGTTTTAGGTATAAGTCCCATTCCCCTCGATGTACTTTCCACTAACTTCCTATTTAGTGGTTTTGTCAGAGGATCTACCAAATTCATCTCTGACCTAACATAATCAAGGAACACAATCCCATGATCTAGCAGCGGCTCAC
The DNA here is from genome assembly GCA_030789695.1 of Scilla litardierei. Lineage (NCBI taxonomy): Eukaryota > Viridiplantae > Streptophyta > Magnoliopsida > Asparagales > Asparagaceae > Scilla > Scilla litardierei. The sequence continues at coordinate 54,645 of JAULAV010006168.1, forward strand.
AATAAAGTGCCTTAGGCGTATAAGCCTACTTTTCCCATTAAAAATTTTATTTCTGGCTTTCGCAATTGCATCTTGACTATCTCACTAGATAGACACAGACGGTACCGATTTTTCACAAATGGGAATATCACTAAGAAGGTTTTTAAGCCATTCGGCTTCGCTACATGCCTTCTCCATGGCAATAAACTCGGACTACATATTAGACCGAGCAATACATGTTTGCTTGGATGAGTTCCAAGACACCACACTTCCACCAAGTGTAAAAACATAACCACTTGTGGATTTAAGATCATCTGAATCAGAGATTCAGTTTGCATCAATAAAACCTTCTAAAACTGATGGATCGCCACAAAAATAATAATAATAATAATCCATATACAAGAGTTCCTTTCAAATATCTCATAACTTTTGACAATGCATTCCAGTGATCGCTATTATATGGAGTAGCTACATGTTTTTTTTAAAAAAATCATTATACCCATTTGATAGCAAAACACAATTAAATTTGTCATGCCATTGGTTTGGAGCTTGATTTAATCCATAAATAGATTTAACGAGTTTGCATACATGGTTTCAACAATAGTGTTAGGCTCCATGATATTTGGTTTACTTCTAACAACTAGGAGTCCATATGAAGCACTATTTTGAGCATAGCTAATAAACATGCAACCAAAGCTTTTATGACCTAATTTTCTTTTCTTAGGTTCAGGTAAAAGAACTTCAGCTAGGCACCCCCACATTTTGAGGTAAACAAGGGGGTTTTTTAAACAAACTCAAATTCTTGTTATGGCACAATGCTTATGAATGGTCAAGACAATTGACAAGTTAAGCAACAATTTTACCATGCAAATCAGATGATCCAAAAGATTAAGCATGAGTTGGCTAAAAATATGTTTATCGGAAATCAAAATAAATATCAAGTATTCCCCAGAAATTCACTATGGGTGTTACAGTATTTGATTCCCAAAATTGCATAAGGCCATCAATTCCCAAGTATTGCAATAATCCCATTGTAGCGTAATCGAGTATATACCTGAATGAACCCCAACTAATACCATGCAATGCTTTCATCAATTCGATTCAAAATAGTTATTCTAAACACTTAGACAACCCATCCAATAAAAGTGGCCATTAAACATTCACTGTTTCATTGGAAACGCCAAAAATACATTGTACGAATAAAATGGCAAAAGACCTACAGCTTTCAAATCACAATCCTCACTTACAATTAACAAAACAAAAAATCATTTTAAAACTTGCCTCATTTCTATTTTCACATTCGAGAACATGCAAATACTAGTTATCAAAATTTTGGTAACATAAACGAAAATGAGGTTCAGTTTTGGATTACACCCCATGCAACCACCCAATGACAAAATGCAAGAGCCGCGGAAATCCACAAAAATTATTTTCCTGTTGGTGGTTATAAATATTAAATTTAAATACAACCATTAGCAATGGAACACATAAACAACTTGCAAATGAAATCAAAGGCTCATCTTTTGACACAAAAAGAATTTTTTTTTAATAAAAAAATAATAGATCTGTATTCCATACTAGCATACTTAATAAGGAGTAGATTGCATCTATTAGATAAATCCCACAAAAAGAGTTCATGAAACGAAGAATGTCGTCTCAAATTTCAGTCTTCGAATGCATCAATCAAATAAAAATTTACACATCCTTCTAAATACAAGCAGGAAAATAATCACATGAATCATCCACAAATGAGAAAATACCCTTTTTTTTCATTTTGTGATAGCTTAATATATATGTTGACAGCACATTATATGAGATCATTACTCCTCTGTATATTTAGAGTACAACTCTATGTTAAAGGCTTCATGAAAATTTAGACATCATCTAAAATTAGTCATTGCAAACCAACAACAAATTCTTGGCTGAGTTGGCTCAAGGAGCATGTGAAGTGCCAGGCTTCAAAAATATGATAATCACCAATTATCAATAATGTCAACATTTTTCATGTTAAGCTCATCCAACCAAAAAACAAGTCTCAAAATTTTGAACGGATGTCCAGAAAATGTAAATACCAATAAATCCAAATATCGAGGAATGGCATCATATCTATTGCAATAGATATGCAATTAGATCACTTTCGACAAGAATTGTGCTGTCAAATATGTTCAACATTAATGTGCGAAATTACTTTGGTGGATAGAACTTACTATGATGGAACATGTGGGGTATATACAATACCCTGTTCTACTATTTGTCCAAGGACCAATATACCTCCACCATTGTCTGGCCCTTTCAAGCAATGAGAAAACACTATTGGAGCAACCCCTGCAGAGGAGAGCTGTGAAAGGACAGACAAGTCATTGAGTCCAAACCCAAAAATCACATCGACTGACCTATCGGATTTGGTCAGATCTCCAGATTGTGAGTTACTACATTTATTTCACAGACAGCCCAGGACAAATGAATAAATCCACACAAATTTCAAGTTATACATTTAGCTATAAAGTAGGCTCTATAACAAAAAGAAATATTAAAAGGAGAAAATAAATAAGTGTTCTCAGATCTACATGCAGCCAGAACTGCTGCAACACAATACGAAAATCACATTAATAAAAGTCAATTCGCATTCTTTCAACTAGATAAGCATAGGCAATTTTTAACTGTGTAACTCTCGTTGAATCCATTATAATCACCAGCCAACATAAAATCAGTAGACATAAAATCAGAAGGTAGCTTCAAACTAATACTTTTACCAAACTATGCAGAATTATGTTTCTACACTGTAATGTACTTATCTGTAGGAATACATCAGGCTATCTCCCGATAGGTAATCTTCAATAAAAAACATTTTCTATAAAATACAAATTGAGCCAACAACGTAAATTCAGTATATTAATTAAACCGAAAGAATGTCAGTTAGAATGTAACACATAGCATACGATACAAGCGAAGGTCATCCATCCAAATCTTCATTTTAAGCAATTATAACTGTAGGACAGTTAAAGAGATATCATTTAAGAATTTTAAATAATACAACATAAATTCTTATAGTTACTATGTGCTGATCATGCATATGTATGTTCACACATAGGCCTGAACCCATTTATACAATATTCATATTGAGCATGCCATGAACACCATCAGAATGTAAACAATCCTTGAATAAATATAGCTTCCAAGTAACCATATACAAGAACAGAATCCTACGTGGCAAGGGAGTACATAAATTAACATGGACATAAAAAAAATTTATGTATATATAAAATAATATGCAACCCAAGCAGATAATGAGTCTAGTCGTCCAACATCATTATGTTAATTTTGACAGCCAAATTTAATCTGTTAAAGAAACCACAAGAGAACATGGCCTTTTTTTTTTGTTAAAAGATTATGCAGAGCCAGAGCAATGACAATAGCAACATCCAAGGAATCTACTCTTAAGATTGTTGGGAAAATTTCAGAGATTAGTGGATGATGCTATTTAGTAAAATGAGAAAAGAAAAGACTTATCAGCCGAGGCGTGCTAGACACTGTCCTTAAGAGTAGATTTCCGCCCCTCAGAGTAAGAACTCGGTGCAAGGCAGGTCCAGCGGCTACCCTCCAGGATTCAACGGCAACGGCCTTGTAAGTGTGCACTCACAATACAAGGCTCCAGCGAGCAGCAACCGTGCTTTGATCTCGAACGAAGAGGAAGAGGAAGGAGGTCGCAGCGGAACAGAACAGTGGCACGAAGAACAGCAGCCAAAGAATTTGTCTGGGAGGAAGAACGATATTGCGCAATGTGTGAAAACCCTTGACAGACTAGGGTTTATATAGGTGAAGGCAAAATGGCCGTTGGAATGCCGCAATTAAGAGAGAGGTATTATTTCTGCCATTAAATGAAATAATAGCTGTTACGGTATTAAAGCAGCCATTAAACAGAATATAGCTGTTGAGACAATTAATCAGCGCCATTAATAAAAGAATATGGCTGTTGGGAAATTAATGGGCCAAAAATTTAACGCAAAACTCGGGCACTCCGCGCGCGCACCCGTGAACCCCCCCTGCGCAGGCGCGACGCCAGCGCACACACGCTAAGGTTTTCCGGATCCGACGCCCAGATTTTCCATTTGGCTCAACCCGATTTGGGCTCGGTTCCGGTGTGGGCTCATGCACCCGCGAGATACCCCCAAGTCCTGGCCCATTAACAAGTCCAATAGCCCATTAGGAGGAAGTCTATAATATACCCATTGAAGAGTTATCTCCCATCCAATGTGGGACTATTTTCTCTTTGAAATTGGAAGAAATATCCAACAATCCCCCACTATTTCAAAATTTCAAGAGGTAAGGGAAAAAGAATCCAAGATGAGGAAAAGGAAAGATTTCGAGATCAAATACGACAATTCAATACATTAGCAATGGTGACTTTCGGTCTATGAACCATTACTTAGGGAATGGAAAGTGTGTTCTATAAGAAGTTGGTGAAACATATCGTTTCTATGAACCAATCTCCTTTATTGTAAAACATTGACTTACAACCCATATTGAATCATCAATGAATAGTTGCTTGCTCTTTCGGGTTGGCACGTTTCGGCCATGCGCCGTACCTGGATTTTCATGAGTTCTCTAGCGAATGTACCCAAATTCGCATAGGAAGCGGCCCCACTTCCACACCCATATAGGTGGACCCATCAAGTGTGCTCGACGATTATGCACACCACCCAACAAGGGCTATGGTTTCCATTAAGAGTCATATGCTCACCCTCTCTCATCGTCGATAGCACTATCTACACCATAGGAAGGGACATGAACATAATGATAGTGTCCCCCACGATCAACAAGTGGCTTGTTGTTACCCATATGAACCTACTTCATGAGATCATCAATCACATAGGTTGGGTTACCATCACTCTTGACCTATGTTTTAGGTATAAGTCCCATTCCCCTCGATGTACTTTCCACTAACTTCCTATTTAGTGGTTTTGTCAGAGGATCTACCAAATTCATCTCTGACCTAACATAATCAAGGAACACAATCCCATGATCTAGCAGCGGCTCACAATAAAGTGCCTTAGGCGTATAAGCCTACTTTTCCCATTAAAAATTTTATTTCTGGCTTTCGCAATTGCATCTTGACTATCTCACTAGATAGACACAGACGGTACCGATTTTTCACAAATGGGAATATCACTAAGAAGGTTTTTAAGCCATTCGGCTTCGCTACATGCCTTCTCCATGGCAATAAACTCGGACTACATATTAGACCGAGCAATACATGTTTGCTTGGATGAGTTCCAAGACACCACACTTCCACCAAGTGTAAAAACATAACCACTTGTGGATTTAAGATCATCTGAATCAGAGATTCAGTTTGCATCAATAAAACCTTCTAAAACTGATGGATCGCCACAAAAATAATAATAATAATAATCCATATACAAGAGTTCCTTTCAAATATCTCATAACTTTTGACAATGCATTCCAGTGATCGCTATTATATGGAGTAGCTACATGTTTTTTTTAAAAAAATCATTATACCCATTTGATAGCAAAACACAATTAAATTTGTCATGCCATTGGTTTGGAGCTTGATTTAATCCATAAATAGATTTAACGAGTTTGCATACATGGTTTCAACAATAGTGTTAGGCTCCATGATATTTGGTTTACTTCTAACAACTAGGAGTCCATATGAAGCACTATTTTGAGCATAGCTAATAAACATGCAACCAAAGCTTTTATGACCTAATTTTCTTTTCTTAGGTTCAGGTAAAAGAACTTCAGCTAGGCACCCCCACATTTTGAGGTAAACAAGGGGGTTTTTTAAACAAACTCAAATTCTTGTTATGGCACAATGCTTATGAATGGTCAAGACAATTGACAAGTTAAGCAACAATTTTACCATGCAAATCAGATGATCCAAAAGATTAAGCATGAGTTGGCTAAAAATATGTTTATCGGAAATCAAAATAAATATCAAGTATTCCCCAGAAATTCACTATGGGTGTTACAGTATTTGATTCCCAAAATTGCATAAGGCCATCAATTCCCAAGTATTGCAATAATCCCATTGTAGCGTAATCGAGTATATACCTGAATGAACCCCAACTAATACCATGCAATGCTTTCATCAATTCGATTCAAAATAGTTATTCTAAACACTTAGACAACCCATCCAATAAAAGTGGCCATTAAACATTCACTGTTTCATTGGAAACGCCAAAAATACATTGTACGAATAAAATGGCAAAAGACCTACAGCTTTCAAATCACAATCCTCACTTACAATTAACAAAACAAAAAATCATTTTAAAACTTGCCTCATTTCTATTTTCACATTCGAGAACATGCAAATACTAGTTATCAAAATTTTGGTAACATAAACGAAAATGAGGTTCAGTTTTGGATTACACCCCATGCAACCACCCAATGACAAAATGCAAGAGCCGCGGAAATCCACAAAAATTATTTTCCTGTTGGTGGTTATAAATATTAAATTTAAATACAACCATTAGCAATGGAACACATAAACAACTTGCAAATGAAATCAAAGGCTCATCTTTTGACACAAAAAGAATTTTTTTTTAATAAAAAAATAATAGATCTGTATTCCATACTAGCATACTTAATAAGGAGTAGATTGCATCTATTAGATAAATCCCACAAAAAGAGTTCATGAAACGAAGAATGTCGTCTCAAATTTCAGTCTTCGAATGCATCAATCAAATAAAAATTTACACATCCTTCTAAATACAAGCAGGAAAATAATCACATGAATCATCCACAAATGAGAAAATACCCTTTTTTTTCATTTTGTGATAGCTTAATATATATGTTGACAGCACATTATATGAGATCATTACTCCTCTGTATATTTAGAGTACAACTCTATGTTAAAGGCTTCATGAAAATTTAGACATCATCTAAAATTAGTCATTGCAAACCAACAACAAATTCTTGGCTGAGTTGGCTCAAGGAGCATGTGAAGTGCCAGGCTTCAAAAATATGATAATCACCAATTATCAATAATGTCAACATTTTTCATGTTAAGCTCATCCAACCAAAAAACAAGTCTCAAAATTTTGAACGGATGTCCAGAAAATGTAAATACCAATAAATCCAAATATCGAGGAATGGCATCATATCTATTGCAATAGATATGCAATTAGATCACTTTCGACAAGAATTGTGCTGTCAAATATGTTCAACATTAATGTGCGAAATTACTTTGGTGGATAGAACTTACTATGATGGAACATGTGGGGTATATACAATACCCTGTTCTACTATTTGTCCAAGGACCAATATACCTCCACCATTGTCTGGCCCTTTCAAGCAATGAGAAAACACTATTGGAGCAACCCCTGCAGAGGAGAGCTGTGAAAGGACAGACAAGTCATTGAGTCCAAACCCAAAAATCACATCGACTGACCTATCGGATTTGGTCAGATCTCCAGATTGTGAGTTACTACATTTATTTCACAGACAGCCCAGGACAAATGAATAAATCCACACAAATTTCAAGTTATACATTTAGCTATAAAGTAGGCTCTATAACAAAAAGAAATATTAAAAGGAGAAAATAAATAAGTGTTCTCAGATCTACATGCAGCCAGAACTGCTGCAACACAATACGAAAATCACATTAATAAAAGTCAATTCGCATTCTTTCAACTAGATAAGCATAGGCAATTTTTAACTGTGTAACTCTCGTTGAATCCATTATAATCACCAGCCAACATAAAATCAGTAGACATAAAATCAGAAGGTAGCTTCAAACTAATACTTTTACCAAACTATGCAGAATTATGTTTCTACACTGTAATGTACTTATCTGTAGGAATACATCAGGCTATCTCCCGATAGGTAATCTTCAATAAAAAACATTTTCTATAAAATACAAATTGAGCCAACAACGTAAATTCAGTATATTAATTAAACCGAAAGAATGTCAGTTAGAATGTAACACATAGCATACGATACAAGCGAAGGTCATCCATCCAAATCTTCATTTTAAGCAATTATAACTGTAGGACAGTTAAAGAGATATCATTTAAGAATTTTAAATAATACAACATAAATTCTTATAGTTACTATGTGCTGATCATGCATATGTATGTTCACACATAGGCCTGAACCCATTTATACAATATTCATATTGAGCATGCCATGAACACCATCAGAATGTAAACAATCCTTGAATAAATATAGCTTCCAAGTAACCATATACAAGAACAGAATCCTACGTGGCAAGGGAGTACATAAATTAACATGGACATAAAAAAAATTTATGTATATATAAAATAATATGCAACCCAAGCAGATAATGAGTCTAGTCGTCCAACATCATTATGTTAATTTTGACAGCCAAATTTAATCTGTTAAAGAAACCACAAGAGAACATGGCCTTTTTTTTTTGTTAAAAGATTATGCAGAGCCAGAGCAATGACAATAGCAACATCCAAGGAATCTACTCTTAAGATTGTTGGGAAAATTTCAGAGATTAGTGGATGATGCTATTTAGTAAAATGAGAAAAGAAAAGACTTATCAGCCGAGGCGTGCTAGACACTGTCCTTAAGAGTAGATTTCCGCCCCTCAGAGTAAGAACTCGGTGCAAGGCAGGTCCAGCGGCTACCCTCCAGGATTCAACGGCAACGGCCTTGTAAGTGTGCACTCACAATACAAGGCTCCAGCGAGCAGCAACCGTGCTTTGATCTCGAACGAAGAGGAAGAGGAAGGAGGTCGCAGCGGAACAGAACAGTGGCACGAAGAACAGCAGCCAAAGAATTTGTCTGGGAGGAAGAACGATATTGCGCAATGTGTGAAAACCCTTGACAGACTAGGGTTTATATAGGTGAAGGCAAAATGGCCGTTGGAATGCCGCAATTAAGAGAGAGGTATTATTTCTGCCATTAAATGAAATAATAGCTGTTACGGTATTAAAGCAGCCATTAAACAGAATATAGCTGTTGAGACAATTAATCAGCGCCATTAATAAAAGAATATGGCTGTTGGGAAATTAATGGGCCAAAAATTTAACGCAAAACTCGGGCACTCCGCGCGCGCACCCGTGAACCCCCCCTGCGCAGGCGCGACGCCAGCGCACACACGCTAAGGTTTTCCGGATCCGACGCCCAGATTTTCCATTTGGCTCAACCCGATTTGGGCTCGGTTCCGGTGTGGGCTCATGCACCCGCGAGATACCCCCAAGTCCTGGCCCATTAACAAGTCCAATAGCCCATTAGGAGGAAGTCTATAATATACCCATTGAAGAGTTATCTCCCATCCAATGTGGGACTATTTTCTCTTTGAAATTGGAAGAAATATCCAACAATCCCCCACTATTTCAAAATTTCAAGAGGTAAGGGAAAAAGAATCCAAGATGAGGAAAAGGAAAGATTTCGAGATCAAATACGACAATTCAATACATTAGCAATGGTGACTTTCGGTCTATGAACCATTACTTAGGGAATGGAAAGTGTGTTCTATAAGAAGTTGGTGAAACATATCGTTTCTATGAACCAATCTCCTTTATTGTAAAACATTGACTTACAACCCATATTGAATCATCAATGAATAGTTGCTTGCTCTTTCGGGTTGGCACGTTTCGGCCATGCGCCGTACCTGGATTTTCATGAGTTCTCTAGCGAATGTACCCAAATTCGCATAGGAAGCGGCCCCACTTCCACACCCATATAGGTGGACCCATCAAGTGTGCTCGACGATTATGCACACCACCCAACAAGGGCTATGGTTTCCATTAAGAGTCATATGCTCACCCTCTCTCATCGTCGATAGCACTATCTACACCATAGGAAGGGACATGAACATAATGATAGTGTCCCCCACGATCAACAAGTGGCTTGTTGTTACCCATATGAACCTACTTCATGAGATCATCAATCACATAGGTTGGGTTACCATCACTCTTGACCTATGTTTTAGGTATAAGTCCCATTCCCCTCGATGTACTTTCCACTAACTTCCTATTTAGTGGTTTTGTCAGAGGATCTACCAAATTCATCTCTGACCTAACATAATCAAGGAACACAATCCCATGATCTAGCAGCGGCTCACAATAAAGTGCCTTAGGCGTATAAGCCTACTTTTCCCATTAAAAATTTTATTTCTGGCTTTCGCAATTGCATCTTGACTATCTCACTAGATAGACACAGACGGTACCGATTTTTCACAAATGGGAATATCACTAAGAAGGTTTTTAAGCCATTCGGCTTCGCTACATGCCTTCTCCATGGCAATAAACTCGGACTACATATTAGACCGAGCAATACATGTTTGCTTGGATGAGTTCCAAGACACCACACTTCCACCAAGTGTAAAAACATAACCACTTGTGGATTTAAGATCATCTGAATCAGAGATTCAGTTTGCATCAATAAAACCTTCTAAAACTGATGGATCGCCACAAAAATAATAATAATAATAATCCATATACAAGAGTTCCTTTCAAATATCTCATAACTTTTGACAATGCATTCCAGTGATCGCTATTATATGGAGTAGCTACATGTTTTTTTAAAAAAAATCATTATACCCATTTGATAGCAAAACACAATTAAATTTGTCATGCCATTGGTTTGGAGCTTGATTTAATCCATAAATAGATTTAACGAGTTTGCATACATGGTTTCAACAATAGTGTTAGGCTCCATGATATTTGGTTTACTTCTAACAACTAGGAGTCCATATGAAGCACTATTTTGAGCATAGCTAATAAACATGCAACCAAAGCTTTTATGACCTAATTTTCTTTTCTTAGGTTCAGGTAAAAGAACTTCAGCTAGGCACCCCCACATTTTGAGGTAAACAAGGGGGTTTTTTAAACAAACTCAAATTCTTGTTATGGCACAATGCTTATGAATGGTCAAGACAATTGACAAGTTAAGCAACAATTTTACCATGCAAATCAGATGATCCAAAAGATTAAGCATGAGTTGGCTAAAAATATGTTTATCGGAAATCAAAATAAATATCAAGTATTCCCCAGAAATTCACTATGGGTGTTACAGTATTTGATTCCCAAAATTGCATAAGGCCATCAATTCCCAAGTATTGCAATAATCCCATTGTAGCGTAATCGAGTATATACCTGAATGAACCCCAACTAATACCATGCAATGCTTTCATCAATTCGATTCAAAATAGTTATTCTAAACACTTAGACAACCCATCCAATAAAAGTGGCCATTAAACATTCACTGTTTCATTGGAAACGCCAAAAATACATTGTACGAATAAAATGGCAAAAGACCTACAGCTTTCAAATCACAATCCTCACTTACAATTAACAAAACA
>JAULAV010006169.1:0-24998 GCA_030789695.1 Scilla litardierei
ATCGACTTCACTCTATTGTCGGCAGCGTCTGAGGACGTGGCGGAAGCTTCCGATGCTTCAGAGACCGTGGCGGTAGAGATTCCCGGTGGCGGCAACCTTTAATGCGACCGGGCTGACGCGCAGGCCCCGGAGGGCGGCGGTCAGGAGGGCGACGTGTTGGACATGCTGGCCCCAGAGGGTGGTAGCCAAGTCGAGGCACCATAGATTAGGGCAAAGTTATACGGCCGGCCCTGGGGCCAAGCCTGAAGTTCTTGCTTTGTTTTTGATAGATCCTGAATTGTATAAAATTAGGTTATAAATGAAATTTGAAATTTTTCTTACTACCGCCATTTGTTCATTCTGTCTGTTTGTGCGGACTGTGCTTATGTATGGGTATGCTCCCAACATTCTGCTGCTGACGAGAACGAGGTTGAGGAGAAGGAGAATGTTGTGGAGTCTTCCGTCCGATCCGGACTTGAAGGCTAGCTGCCAGGGAGGGCGACGGACCTGCTGCTTCCAGGGAAAGCTCGTCAACCTGCGTTGGAGAATGTCCACTTTGGTTAGTTGCCTGGGAGGGGGGACCTCGCAGCATCTGTTTAAGGAACACTGCCCCAAAGTTAAGGGAGGGGAGGGTGCGAGTTTTCGCGTTCCTTGTCCTACCCAGCGAACACTATCAAGGTCAAAACCGTTGGGCTTGCCCAGGAGTTGATGGAGGGGAGGGTGCGAGCTGTCACTCGCTCCTTAACCCACCGGTGATCCTTTCGAGGGCAAAGCTCGTCAGCCTGCCCCAGAGTTTGTAGAGTGTCCGGCTCGACTAGCTGCCTGGAAGGGGGCAACCCCACAACATACGTTAATGGTGCACTACCCCAGAGTTGAGGGAGGGGAGGGTGCGGGCCGTCGCTCGTTCTTTGTTACTCCTGATTAACATCAGCGAGGGCAAAGCCATCAGGCTTGCCCCGGAGTTGATGGAGGGGAGGGTGCGAGCCGTCACTCGCTCATTAACCCACCAGAGATCCTTTCGAGGGCGAAGCTCGTCAGCCTGCCCCAGAGTTTATAGAGTGTCCGTCTGCTAGCTGCCCAGGAGGGGGTGACCCCACGGCCTCTGTTGATAATGCACTGCCCCGGAGTTGAGGGAGGGAAGGGTGCGAGCCGTCGCTCGTTCCTTGTCCCACCCAGCAAACACTATCGAGGGCGAAGCTGTCGGGCTTGCCCAGTAGTTGATGGAGGGGAGGGAGCGAGTCATCACTCGATCCTTAACCCACCGACGATCCTTTCGAGGGCAAAGCTCATCAGCCTACCCCAGAGTTTGTAGAGCGTCTGGCTCGGCTAGCTCCCCAGGAGGGGGCGACCCCACAGCCTCTGTTGATGGTGCACTACTCCCGAGTTGAAGGAGGGGAGGGTGCGAGCCGTCGCTCGTTCCTTGTCACTCCCGGTGAACACTATCGAGGGCAAAGTCATTGGGCTTGCCCCGGAGTTGATGGGAGAGGGTACGAGCTGTCACTCGCTCCTTAACCCACCGGCGATTATTTTGAGGCAAAGCTCGTCAGCTTGCCCTGGAGTTTGAGGGAGGGGAGGGTGCGAGCCCTCGCTCGTTCCTTGTCACTCTCGGCGAACACTATTGAGGGCGAAGCCGTCGGGCTTGCCTCGGAGTTGATGGAGGGAAGGGTGCGAGTTGGAGCTCGTTCCTTAACCCACCAACGATCCTATCGAGGGAGAAGCTCGTCATCCTGCCCCAGAGTTTGAGGGAGGGGATGACTGAAATGCATATTTAGATAACGCACTGAGTGTACAAACATAGCGGTTTTTTGAAAATATAACATGAACTGAATGTACATGTGCATTTATTGAAAAAACTTGAGCATGTGCTCAGCATTCCAGGGATGGGTCAGCTCCTCGCCCTCCATATTCGCCAGAATGTATGTTGCTGGCCCTACGACGTCAGTTATGGTGTAAGGGCCTTCCCATTTTTATGAGAGCTTGCCTCGTCAGCCGATCTCAGGCCTGAAAGTGGCATCCTGGAGGACAAGGTCACTGACTCTGAAGCTCCGCTTTCTGACACAGGAGTTGTAGTACCTCTCCATCCTTTGGCTGTGCTTAATTAAACATGTTAGCACATGATTCCTTACCTCGTCGACGAGCACAAGGTTGATGTCGAGACCCTCTTCATTAGCTTCTTCAGTGAAGTACTGGAGGCGTAAAGACTCCTCGCCGACCTCCACCGGAAAGACAACCTCTGCTCCATAAGCTAGCATGAAGGGGCTCTCGCCTGTTGATGCTTTGTACGTCATGCGATAGGACCAAAGGATGCCAGGTAGCTCGTCAGGCTAGGTCCCAGGGGCGCTGCCGACCTTCTTCTTAAGTGGCTCCAGGATGCACTTGTTTGCTGCTTCGGTGAGGCTGTTGGACTGTGAATGTGCCACAGAGGTGAAATGGAGGTTGATACCCCAATCCGTGCAGAAGCTTATGAAATTCACAGGGTCCAACTGCTTCCCATTGTCTGTCACTATAGAGAGAGGTACCCCGAAGCGGCATATAATCGACTTCCAGATGAAGTTCTTCATGTCCACTCAGGTGATGCACGCTAGCGGCTCTGTCTCGATCCTCTTTGTGAAATAGTCGACGGCGACAACCAGGTAATTTCTTCCTCCGGTGGCCATCAGGTGGAACGGTCCGAGGATGTCGAGGCCCCACTTAGCAAATGGGACCGGGCTGAGGTTTGGAATCAGGTCAGCCAGCGGGGCCGTTGTATGTTTGAAGAACCTCTGGCACTCCTCGTACCGCTTGACATAGTCAGTCGTGTCCTTCACCATGGTCGGCCAATAATAGCTGTGTCGGATCGCCTTGTGTGCCAGAGTGCGTCCTCCATAGTGGTTCCCACAGAGCCCTTTATGGATCTCACGAACGACCTCCCCTACCCTCTTGGGCCCCAGGCACTCCAGATAAGGCAAGACGTCGTACCTCGCACGACGCTTTCGGTAGAGCATGCCGTCGAAGATCACAAACGTCAAGGCCCACCGCTCGGTCTTTCGTGCCTCTAACATGTCCTCTGGCAAGGTTCCACTTTCCAGGTAGGCGACGATCAGGCTCAACCACGACAGCTCCCGGTTGACGCATAGAAGCTCTTCCTCCCCGAGACTTGGTGTGAGTAGATTTTCGATGTAGATGGCCTTCCCAATCTCGGCCAGAGAAGAGGATGCTAGTTTTGAGAGGGCATCGGTACGGAGGTTGTTCGACCTTGGGAGGTGATAGAATACAACTCTCTCGAAGTTGAGTAGCTCGACACGGGCGCACTTCAAGTATAGCTTCATCAGATCTTCCCCGGCTTCGAAGCTGCCTTCAATCTGCTGGACGATGAGCCTCAAGTCACTGATCAACAGCACATTTGCCGCCCCTAGCACCATACACAGCTTCAGCCCATTGATGGCAGCCTCGTACTCTACGACATTATTGGTTGCTGGGAAGTTGAAGTGGAGGGCGTACTCCAGTAGGCTTTCCTCCAGGGTTTAGATCACTATGCCGGCTCCGCTACCCGCCGCCGTGGCCGACCCGTCGACTTGGACGGCCCACAGCTTGCCTCCATGCTATGTGGAGGTGGAGGAAAGATTCTCGTCAATGGGCTGTGATGGTGGGGCATCCGGTTGGACGTTGGGCGCCGCACCGCCAACCTCTTCCATGGTGCACTCAGCTAGGAAGTCTGCCAACGCTTAGCCTTTGATTGCCGCCCTGGGCTTGTAAATGATGTCAAACTCACTGAGCTCGACACTCCAATTCAGCATCCTGCCCGACTTCTCTAATCTCCTTAGATTCTTCTCGAGCGGCAAGTTGGTGTAGACGATGATGGAATGCGCCTGGAAGTACGGGCAAAGTTTCCTTACCGTCAGTACTAGGTCATAGGCGACCTTCTCGATCGGGCTGTAGCAGGTCTTTGCCTCCCGAAGCACCCGTCTTGCATAGTAGATCGGTCACTGGATCCCCAATCTTCGTTGATCAGGACCGAGCTAACAGCCTCTTCAGTGGTAGGGAGATAGAGGCCGAGCCGCTTTCCTTCCTCCGGCTTGGCAAGCAATGGCAGGCTCTGTAGATAGGCTTTAAGCTCGCAGAAGGCCAGGGCGCATCTGTCATCCCATTTCACTCCCTTCCTATCGCCCTTCCTGACATCGAGGGCCTCCCTTAAGATTTTGAAGAAAGGGAGTGACCTTTTGGCAGACTTTGACAAGAATCTCCCCAGTGCGGCGATCTGGCCATTCAGCTTCTGCAAGTCCCGAATCGTCTTTGGCTCGCTCATGTTGAAGACATCGGATATCTTATCAGGGTTGGCCTCGATTCCTCGTTTCGTGATCATGAAGCCAAGGAACTTCCCAGACTGGATGCCAAAGATGCACTTCATCGAATTGAGCTATAGATTGTAGCACCGCACCTGCTGGAAGGTTTCCCTAAGATCATCAAGATGATCTTCAGCTCTTTGGACTTCATCAATATGTCATCGATATAGACCTCCAGGTTCCGGCTGACCTGGTGGTAAAAGATCTTATCCACCATCTGCTGATAGGTTACTCCAGCATTCTTCAGGCCGAAAGGCATCTTGGTGTAGTAGAACGTCCCTTGGTCCGTAATGAACGACGTCTTCTCCTCGTCGTGAAGTGCAATATGGATTTGATTGTAGCCGGAGAAGGTGTCCATGAAAGTCAGCAACTCATAACCAGAGGCACTGTCAACCAGATGGTCAATCCTGGGTAGCGGGAAGCTATCTTTTGGGCAGGCCTTGTTGAGGTCAATAAAGTCCATGCACATCTGCCACTTGCCACTGGGCTTTTTCACCATGACCACATTGGCGAGCCACACAGGGTAGCTCACTTCTCTAATGAATCCGGCCTTCAAGAGTCACTTCATCTCTTCCTCTGATGCCTGCTTCCTCTCGCCTCATGCCCCTCTCTTCTTCTGCCTGATGGGGCATGCTTTGGGGTCGACATGTAGCTCATGGACAATCACATCTGGGTCGACTCCGGGCATGTCTGAGGGCGACCATGCAAAGATGTCTGCATTTGCCTGGAGGAGATGAATTAGGTCCACCCTCAGCTCCTCGGGGAGCTTCGTGCCGATCGACACCGCCTTGTCTGCTTCCTCTACCATCGGTACCTCCTCTACGTCCTCTATAGGAGCAGATCGTTGATGAGCAAAGTCCTTCCGATCATCAAGGATGTCGATCGGTAAGGCTTGCTTGGACCCCTTGTGCTTGGTGGATCCGACGTAACAGCTTTGGGAGAGCTTCTATGACCCCTGCACCCGTCCAACTCCATGTGGGGTCTGGAACTTCACCATCTGATGCAGGAGTGAGGGGAGGGCTTCGACGGCCGTCATATAAGGTCGCCCAATGATGCCATTGTATGCCGAGGTGATGTCAATGACAACGAACTGCGTCATCTGAGCGACGACCTTAGGCCTCCCCCTTAAAGTGACCGGCAATGTGATCACCCCAACAATGGGCACCGAATGCCCGATGAAGCCGATAATCAGGCCCAAGCATGGCTTCAACTCCGCCTGATCAAGCCCCATCTTCAGAATCATAGACAAGAACAAGATGTCACACGAACTGCCTGTATCAACCAGGAGCCTGCTCACAATCTTCGGGCTGACGTGTGCTTCAATGACAATGGCGTCCTTATGGGGCAGCTCGGCTCCTTCCAGGTCGTCATCGGAGAAGGAGATAGGGGGACGAACCACCCTCCTTCGCTTTGCATCTACGTTAGCGTCTGTCGCCAGGACCTGCTGAGCATAAGCCTTCCTCGCCGATATTGATGTGCCGCCCTAGGCTGGCCCACCACATATAACATCCACATGCACGACCGGCTCAGGCCTGTGGTGGGCCACTTGCTCGGCGTCGTGGGTCGGTTGATCAGGCCATGTGGCGGCTCTTCTTTCTAGGTCAGGTCTTGCTGGCTTGACAAACATTTGGAGATGTCCTTCTTGGATCAACCGCTCAATGTCTCTTTTCAGAGCGAAGAAATCATCGGTGTCGTGGCCATTGTCGTGATGGTACTGACATTATCTTTTCATGTTCCTCCTGTCGCCTCTAGTCCTCACCTCTGGGGGCGGGTCTTTAAGGAGTCCACCAGTCAAGGTCGTCGCCATCACATCGGCCAGGGGGGTATTGAGCCGGGTGTAGTGTTCCACCTCCTGTGCTCTCTCTGGCACGCCCCTTGGGGCGGGATTTCTGGGAGCGAAGAATCCCCTCAAAGGTCCAGGGCGATCTTGTGCTCGCAGGCCCCCTACTTACATCCTCGGGGTAGTCTGGGTCACGACCCCTGCCCCGATCTTGGTCGTAGGCACATGGGCGCTCATCCCTCCTATGCCGCTCACTGGGCCTGGCTTCACCATGGGGAGCTGCATCAGATGGGGCTCTCTGCACCGTCCCTAGTGCCTCCTTGCTCAGCATAAACTTCTCTGCCCGAGCATAGAGGTCGGGGAGGTTGGCGGGCGGTTCTCGGAGCAGTGGCTTGTGGAGACTTCTGTTCTCCAATCCCTTCTTAAAGGCTGCTATGAGAAGCTCTTCACCGCAGCTCGCCACGCCGAGTTGCTCTTTGTTGAAACACTGTACGAAGCTACAGATGGTCTCCCCCTCCTTCTGGACCATCGTGAATAAATAATCTGACGCCTTTTTTCTCCTCTGCCCCGCCAGGAATTAGTTGCAGAATTTCTGTGAGATATCATCAAACGAATCGACGGAACCACCAGGCAAGCCGTTGTACCATTCCGTCCCCACCTCCTTCAAGGTGGTTCGAAAAGCTCGACAAAGGAGGGCATCGCCTGCCCCGTTAATCTCCATCACATCCTGGTATAGCTTCATATGCTCCAGGGGATCGCCCGAACCATCATAGAGTTCAACGTGAGGTAGCTTGAACCTATAGGGTATCAGTGTTGAGATCACCCTGCGAATCAACTGATTGGCCTCTCTGGGGCCAGGGGAGGTGCTGGGTCTCCATCCCACCGGTTGGAATCGCCAGATGAGCCACATCGGTGCTCAGAGGCGTTCCTCCCTCTCTCCCAGGGGTAGGGCTATGGTCGTGGCTCCTTCGCCATCTGTCTCCATGCCTACGAGAATGGTGTTCTCGCCGGGGAGGCTTCTGTCATGAAACTCGTGCCCCCCCCACCTAGGGCTGGGTGATCTCCTGCGACAGTAGCTTTCAACAGGATGATTTGGCAGGGCGTCCCTCCGCACCATCGAGGCCGACGCCAAGTGGACTCCTCGGCTCCCCTCTTGGAGCCTCTCTCTCTCTCTCTCTCTCTCTCTCTCTCTCTCTCTCTCTCTCTCTCTCTCTCTCTCTCTCTCTCTCTCTCTCTCTCTCTCTCTCTCTCTGCATCAAGGAGGCAAAGTCGTGGACGAGATGCTTCCTCCTATAATCGCCTTTGCTGGGCGGCTTCTTCCTCTTTGTAGATCTCCCTCTGCAGAGCGGCTACCTCCACTTCGTTGAACCGCCTCTACTGTGCTACCGTTTCTTCCTCATCAAGCTGGGGGGAGATCTCTCCTTACGCTACGGGGCTCAAAGGGGCCTTCTGCCCGAGACGGTCCCGCCAGTCGCGCAGCAGTCCACTTCTCCATCATCTTGGTGAAGCCTTCGAAGCTCTCGTAGATGCCGAGGGATGCGTCATGAATGATCGCGACCGACCCCTCAATGGGTTGTTTCACCGGGGAAACTCTTTTGGGAGAATGAGGCCCTTCAGCCAGATGTGGTCTCATGGCATCTTCTATCATGCCCTCATGTCGACCCGGCCTCCTCAGAGTCGAAGGGGACATGACGGCGGTGACTTGCCATGGAGAGGATTGCGCTGAGGGCTTGTGGATCCTGACATGGGTGTAACCCTCTTTCCCACAGACGGTGCCAATTGTTGCGGGTCAGATCCACAAAATTAAATTTTGGTTGTAGTGGAAATCATGGGTACAATGATTTACAGGTTTTTTGGTACGGGCGAGGCTAGGACAACTCAGAGTACGCTTCAAAGGTGAAGAGCCCTAGGTCGCCTGGAGCTTGCACAAAGGTCGCTGCTCCCAGTAGTTGAGGCGAGCTCCCTGCGAGGATGAACAACGGGTCAGAAAGGCAGGGCTGGCTGTTAGCCCGTAGCCTCTTCGATGCCTAAGTCAGCTGGTGACGAAAAATGTAGGCACCAGACACACTTGGCGATCTTAAGGCAGGTCGGCAAAGTGAGGCGGGCTTATGAGGAAGGCACAGATATATGGAGGATATCGGACCTTGTGTATTGAGATGAGTTAGAGGATTAACTGACCAACAATTTTCCAACCCCCTCAATGAAGGCATGAGGGAGGTATTTATAGGGCTGAGAGGCGGTAGCGCGCCGTCTTGTCAGCCGTCGAATCATCCCTGCTGGCACTCAAGTGCTGGGCGGTGTCGGGATATTTACCACATTAATGGTGTCAGGAGGCGTCAGGAGCATTAATGAGACGTGAGGGGTGGCCATCAGTTCTTCCCCTTAACCCCTGGCATTAATGGTATGAACATGAGCATACGTCATCATGTCAGAGAGATATTTGTGCTTGGCTGCCCTCAGGGGCGAGCTATGGGTTGACGAGCGAGCTCGGCTTCTCTGGAGGATAGTCCTAGTTATGGGTCGGCGAGCTGGTCCTTGGCAAGGGGAGCTGTCTGGTCGCTGCGGTGGGCTTCTTGGTGGTCCTTGGAGGCAAGCTTGAGGAGGGCCGAGTCGAGCTTCTCGGGATTGAGGCAAGCAACCCGGCATGCGTCCCGTCTGGAGAACCAGTGAGATGTCCGCTCGGGCCTCCCCTGTGCAAATGGGCCTGAACTTCATGGGCCGACCTTTAGGGCGTAACAGTCAGGAACGAAGATTTCGATCGCTTACGGCCTAGCATGACTTCCATCATCCATTAGAGTGAGCGAGGGCAGGCAGTAGCCGAAAAATGATTCAAACCTGCTATTTTGGGCAACCGGTGATTAATTCCAATTGTAACTTCGTGGAAATAGAGGAAACAACCTCCTCTATACATAGAAACAATGTTTACTCTCCATTTGTCCTTATATTCCTCCAAATCTCCCACGTAATCCGTGTGAGTGCTAGAAATCAGAAATAGAAGCAATTGCTTGTGTTATGAACCAAGAGTATATTCTTGTAGTTTTTCCCTAACAAATGATGGTGACGCACTATTGGAAGCTCATGTATGAAGATTTCAATCGTTTAAGGCCAAGAATGCAGTCCTTCATCCATTAGAGTGAGCTAGGGCAGCCAAAATCCAAATAATGCGTCAACCCAGCTATTTTGGGCAACCATTGGGAAATTCCTATTGAAATTTCGTAAAATAGAGGAAACAACCTCCTCTCTGTATAGAAACAAGGGTTTCTCTCCATTTGTCCTTATATTCCTCCAAATTTTCCACCAAGTCTATGCGAGTCCCTGAAATCAGAAATGGGTGCAAGTACTTGTGTTTTGAATCAAAGAGAAAATTCTTGTAGTTTTTCTCTAGAAAACGATGGTGATGCACTATCGAAGCTCAGGAACAAAGATTTCGATCGTTTGAGGCCTAGAATGCGCTTCTTCATCGATTAGAGTGAGCTAGGGAAGCTAGAAGCCGAAAAATGATCCAAACCTGCTATTTTGGGCAACCGTTGGGTAATTCCAATTGAAATTACGTGGGAATAAAGGAAACAACCTCCTCTCCACTTAGAAACAAAGTTCTCTCTCAATTTGTCCTTATTTTCCACCAAAACTCCTAGAAATTCGTGCGAGTCCCAGAAATGAGAAACGAGTGCGATTGCTTGAGTTTAGAATCCAAGAGTTAATTCTTGTAATGTTTCGCTAGAAAATGATGGTGATGCACTATCGAAAGCTCAGGAACGAATATTTCGATCGTTTGAGGCCTAGAATGTCCTCCTTCATCCATAAGAGTGGGCTAGGGTAGCCAGAAGCCAAAAAATGCTTCAAACCTGCTATTTTGGCCAACCATTGAGTAACTCCAATTGAAATTTTGTGGAAATAGAGGAAACAACCTCCTTTCCAAATAGAAACAATGTTTACTCTCTATTTGCCCTTATATTTCTCCAAAACTCCTGCGAAATCTGTGCGAGTCCCAGAAATCAGAAACGGGTGCAATTGCAAGTGTTTTGAATCCAAGAACAAATTCATGTAGTTTTTCTCTAAAAAAATGGTGACACACTATTAGAATCTCATGAACTAAGATTTCGATTGTTTGAGGCCTAGAATACCCTCCTTCATTCATTAGTGTGTGCTTGGGCAGCCATAAGCAAAAAAAATGCTTCAAACCTGCTATTTTCGGCAACCGTAGGGTAATTCCTATTGAAATATCGTGGAAATAAAGGAAACAACCTCATCCTTACATAGAATCAACGGTTACTCTCTATTTGCCCTTATACTCCAAAACTCCCACGAAATCAGTGCGAGTCCAAGAAATCAGGAATGGGTGCAATTGCTTGTGTTTTGAATCCAAGAGTAAATTCTTTTAGTTTTTCTCTAGAAAATGATGGTGATGCACTATCGGATGCTCAGGAATGACGATTTCGATTGTTTGAGGCCTATTGGTTAATTCCAATTGAAATTTTGTGGGAATAGAAGAAAACAACCTCCTATCCACATAGGAACAACGGTTACTCTTCATTTGTCTTTATATTTCCCCAAAACTCCCTCGAAATCCTTGTGAGTCCCAGAAATCAGAAACGGATGATTTTGCTTGTGTTTTGAATCCAATAGTAAATTGTTGTAGTTTTTCTCTAGAAAAATATGGTAACGCACTATCGGAAGCTCAGAAACGAAGATTTCGATCGTTTGAGGCCAAGATTGTTCTCCTTCTTCCATTAGAGTAAGCAAGGGCAGCCAATAGCCGAAAAATGCTTCAAACCTATAATTTTGAGCAACCGTGGGGTAATTCCAATTGAAATTTCATGGGAATAGAGGAAACAACCTCCTCTCCACATAGAAACAATGGTTACTCTCGATTTGTTCTTATATTCCTCCAAAACTCCCCCGAAATCCATTCGATTCCCATAAATCAGAAACAGGTGCAATTGCTTGTGTTTTGAATTCAAGAGTAAAATCTTGTAGTTTTCTCTAGAAAACGATGGTGACAGATTATTAGAAGCTCAGGAATGAAGATTTCGGTGTGGGGGGGCCTAGAATGCACTCCTTCGTCCATTTGAGCGAGATATGGCAGCCATAAGTCCAAAAATGATTCAAACATGCTATTTTGGGCAACAGATGGGTAATTCCCATTGAAATTTTGTGGGAATAGAGGGAACAACATCCTCTCCACATAGAAACAACGTTCACTCTCAATTTGTCCTTATATTCCGCCAAATCTACCACTAAACCGTGTGAGTCCCAAAAATCAGAAACAGGTGCAATTGCTTGTGTTTTGAATCCAAGATTTAATTCTTTTAGTTTTACGCTAGAAAATAATGGTGACGCACTATCGGAAACTCTGGAATGAAGATTTCGATCGTTGGAGGCCTGGAATTCCATCATTCTTCTGTTAGAGTGAGCTAGGGCAACCAGAAGTTGAAAAATGCTTCAAACCTACTATTTTAGGCAACCGTTGGTAAGTATAATTGAAATTTCTTGGGAATAGAGGAAACAAACTCCTCTCACATAGAAACAACGGTTACTCCATATTAGTCCTTATATTTCTCCGAAACTCTCACGAAATCCATGTGAGTCTCAGAAATCAGAAATGGGTAAAATTGCTTGTGTTTTGAATCCAAGAGTAAATTCTTGTAGTCTTTATATAGAAAACAATGGTGACACAGTATCGGAAGGTTATGAAAGAAGATTTCAATCGTTTGAGGCCTAGAATACACTCCTTCATCCATTACAGTGAGCTAGGGCAGCCAGAAACCGAAAAAAGCTACAAACCTGCTATTTTGGGCAACCATTAGGTAATTCCAATTAAAATTTAGTAGGAATAGAGGAAAAAACCTACTCCCCATATAGAAACAACGTTAAATCTCCATTTGTCCTTATATTCCTCCAAATGTCCCTCGTAATTTGTGCGAGTGCTATAAATCAGAAACGGATGCAATTCCTAGTGTTTTGAATCCAATAGTAAATTCTTGTAGTTTATCTATAAAAAACAATGGTGACACATTATCAGAAGCTAAGGTACGAAGATTTCGATCGTTTGAGGCCACGACTACCCTCCTTCATCCATTAGGGTGAGCTAGGGAAGCCAAAAGCAAAAAAAATGCTTCAAACCAGCTATTTTGGGCAACCGTTGGGTAATTTCTATTGAAATTTCGTAAAAATACAGTAAACAACCTCCTATCCACATAGAAACAACGGTTACTCTCCATTTTTCCTTATATTCCTCCAATACTCCCACAAAATCTGTGCGAGTCCCAGAAAACAGAAACGGGTGCAATTGCTTGTGTTTTGAAACCAAGAGAAAATTCTTGTAGTTTTTCTCTAGAAAACAATAGTGACACACTATTAGAAGCTCAAGAACGAATATTTCAATCGTTTGCAGCCTAGCATGACTTCCTTTATCCATTAGAGTGAGCTAGGATAGCCAGTAGCCGAAAAATTATTCAAACCTGCTATTTTGGGCAACCGTTGGGTAATTCAAATTCAATTTTCGTGGAAATAGAGGAAACAACCTGCTCTCTACTTGGAAACAACGTTTACTCTCCATTTGTCCTTATATTTCACCAAATCACCCACGTAATCTGTGCGAGTATTAAAAATCAGAAACAAGTGCAATTCCTTGTGTTTTGGATCCCAGAGTAAATTCTTGTTGTTTTCTATAAAAAAACGATGGTGATGCACTATCGGAAGCTCATGAAAGAAGATTTCGATCGTTTGAGGCCTAAAATGCCCTCCTTCATCCATAAGAGTCGGCTAGGCAGCCAGAAGCCGAAAAATGCTTTAAACCTGCTATTTTGGCCAATCGTTAGGTAACTCCTATTGAAATTTTATGGAAATAGAGGAAACAACCTCCGCTCCATATAGAAACAATATTTACGTTATTTGTCCTTATATTCCTCCAAAACTCCTGCAAAATCTGTGCGAGTCCCAGAAATCAGAAACGGGTGCAGTTGCAAGTGTTTTGAATCCAAGAGTAAATTCATGTAGTTTTTATCTAAAAAAACAATGGAAACACACTATTAGAATCTCAAGAACGAAGATGTCGATTGTTTGAGGCCTAGAATACCCTGCTTCATTCATTAGAGTGAGCTAGGGCAACCATAAGCAAAAAAATGTTTCAAACCTGCTATTTTGGGCTACTGTAGGGTAATTCCTATTGAAATTTCATGGAAATAGAGGAAATAACCTCATCTTTACATAGAAGCAACTGTTACTATCCATTTGCTCTTATATTCCTCCAAAACTCCCACGAAATCTATGCGAGTCCAAGAAATCAGAAACGAGTGCAATTGCTTGTGTTTTGAATCCAAGAGTAAATTCTTTTAGTTTTTCTCTAGAAAACAATGGTGACGCACTACTGGAGCTCAGGAATGAAGATTTCGATCGTTTTGAGGCCTATAATGCCCTCCTTCACCCATTAGATTGAACTAGGGCAGCCAGAAGCCGAAAAATGCTTCAAACCAGCTATTTTGGCCAACTATTAGGTAATTCCAATTGAAATTTCATGGGAATAGAAGAAAACAACCTCCTATCTACATAGGAACAACGGTTACTCTTCATTTTTCCTTATATTCCTCCAAAACTCCCCCGAAATCCTTGCAAGCCTCAGAAATAAGAAAAGGATACAAGTGCTTGTGTTTGGAATACAAGAGTAAATTCTAGTAGTTTTCCTCTAGAAAACGATGGTAACGCACAATCGGAAGCTCAGAAATGAAAATTTCAATCGTTTGAGGCCAAGACTGCTCTCCTTCATCCATTAGAGAGAGCAATGGCAGCCAAAAGCCAAAAAAAATGCTTCAAACCTGCTATTTTGGGCAACCGTTAGGTAATTCCAAATGAAATTTCGTGGGAATAGAGGAAATGACATCCTCTCCACCTAGAAACAACGGTTAATCTCCATTTGTCCTTATATTCCTACAAAACTCTCCCAAAATTCGTGCGAGTCCTAGAGATCAGAAACGCGTGCAATTGCCTGTGTTTTGAATCCAAGAGTAAATTCTTGTAGGTTTTCTATACAAAATGATGGTAAGCACTATCGGAAGCTCAAAAACGAAGATTGCGATCGTTTGAGGCCAAGACTCCTCTCCTCATCCCTTAGAGTAAGCTAGGACATCCAGAAGCCGAAAAAATGATTCAAACCTACTATTTTGGGCAATAGTTGGGTATTTCCCATTGAAATTTCATGGGAATATAGGAAACAACCTCCTCTCCAATTAGAAACAACCTTTACCCTCAATTTGTCCTTATATTCCTCCAAATGTCCCACATAATACATGTAAGTTCCAGAAATCAGAAACAGGTGCAACTGCCTGTGTTTTGAATCCAAGAGTTAATTCTTGTAGTTTTACGCTAGAAAATGATGGTGACACACTATCGGAAACTCTAGAACAAAGATTTCGATCATTTAAGGCCTTGAATGCACTCCCTCATCCGTTAGAGTGAGTTAAGGCAGCCATAAGCCGGAAAATACTTCAAACCTACTATTTAAGGCAACTGTTGGGTAAGTACAATTGAAATTTCGTGGGAATAGAGGAAACAAACTCCTCTCCACATTGAAATAACGGTTACTTTCCATTAGTCCTTATATTCCCCTGAAAATCCCACGAAATCCGTGCGAGTCTTAGAAATTAGAAACGGGTAAAATTGCTTGTGTTTTGAATCCAAAAGTAAATCCTTGTAGTCATTATGCAGAAAACAATGGTGATGCACTATCAAAAGTTCAGGAAGGAATATTTCGATCGTTTGAGGCCTAGAATGCCCACCTCCATCCATTAGAGTGAGCTAGGGCAGCCAGAAGCTGAAAATTCTTCAAACCTGCTATTTTGGGCAACTGTTGGGTAATTCCAATTGAAATTTCGTGGGAATAGAGGAAACAACCTCCTCTACATATAAAGACAACTATTACTCTCGATTTGACCTTATATTCGTCCAAACTCCAACAGAATCCGTGTAAGTCCAAGAAATCAAAAAACGGGTGCAATTTCTTGTGTTTTGAATCTAAGAATAAATTCTTATAGTTTTTCTCTAGATACCGATGGTGACATACTATCAGAAGCTCAGTAACGAATATTTCGATTGTTTGAGGCCTAGCTGACTTCCTTCATCCATTAGAGTGAGCTAGGGCCGCGAGTAGCCGAAAAATGATTCAAACCTGCTATTTTGGGCAACCGTTGGTTAATTACAATTGAAATTTCATGGAAATAGAGGAAACAACCTCTTATCTACATAGAAACAATGTTTACTCTCCATTTGTCATTATATTCCTCCAAATCTCCCACGTAATCCGTGCGATTGCTAGAAATCAGAAACATGTGTAATTCCTTGTGTTTTGAATCCAAGAGTAAATTCTTGTAGTTTTTCTCTAAAAAAACAATGGTGACACACTATCGACAAGTCAGGAACGAATATTTCGATTGTTTGAGGCCAATAATGCCCTCCTTCATCCATTAGAGGGACCTAGGGCAGCCAAAAGCCCAATAATGCTTCAAACCAGCTATTTTGGGCAACCGTTGGGTAATTCCTATTGAAATTTTGTAGAAATAGATAAAACAACCTCCTCACCACACAGAACCAATGGTTACTCTCCATTTGTCCATATATTCCTCTAATACTCCCACAAAATCTGTGCGAGTCCCAGAAATCAGAAACGGGTGCAATTGCTTGTGTTTTGAATTTATGAGAAAATTCTTGTAGTTTTTCTCTAAAAATGATGGTGACGCACTATCGAAAGCTCGGGAACAAAGATTTCGACCGTTTAAGGCCTAAAATGCCCTCTTTCATCGATTAGAGTGAGCTAGGGCAGCCAGAAGCCGAAAAATGATTCAAACCTACTATTTTGGGCAACCTTTGGGTAATTCCAATTAAAATTACGTGGGAATAAAGAAAACAACCTCCTCTCCACTCAGAAACAAAGTTTTCTCTTAATTTGTCCTTATATTCCACCAAAACTCCCAAGAAATCTGTACGAGTCAAAGAAATCAGAAACGAGTGTGATTGCTTGAGTTTTGAATCCAAGAGTTAATTCATGTAGTTTTTCGCTAGAAAATGATGGTGACGCACTATCAGAAGCTCAGGAACGAAGATTTCGATTGTTTGAGGCCTAGAATGCCCTCCTTCTTCCATAAGAGTGGGTTAGGGCAGCCAGAAGCCGAAAAAGCTTCAAACCTGTTATTTTGGCCAGCCGTTGGGTAACTCCAAATGAAATTTTGTGGAAATAGAGGAAACAACCTCCTCTCCATATAGAACCAATTTTTGCTCTTTATTTGTCCTTATATTCCTCCAAAACTCCCACGAAATCTGTGCGAGTCCCAGAATTTAGAAAGGGGTGCAATTGCTTGTGTTTTGAATCCAAGAGTAAATTCGTGTAGTTTTTCTCTAAAAACAATGGTGACACACTATAAGAAGCTCAGGAACGAAGATTTCGATTGTTTGAGGCCTAGAATACCCTCCTTTATTCATTAGAGTGAGCTAGGACAGCCATAAGCCAAAAAAATGCTTCAAACCTGCTATTTTGGGCAACCGTTGGGTAATTCCTATTGAAATTTCATTGAAATAGAGTAAACAACATCATCTTTACATAGAAAAACCGGTTACTCTCCATTTGCCCTTATATTCCTCCAAAACTCCCATGAAATCCATCCGTGTACAAGAAATCAGAAACTGTTGAAATTGCTTGTGCTTTGAATTCAAGAGTAAACTCTTTTAGTTTTTCTCTAAAAAAGATGGTGATGCACTATCGAAAGCTCAGGAACGAAGATTTCGATCGTTTGAGGCTTATAATGCCCTCCTTCACCCATTAGAGTAAGCTAGGGCAGCTAGAAGCTGAAACATGCTTCAAACCTGCTATTTTGACCAACTATTGGGTAATTCCAAATGAAATTTCATAGGAATAGAAGAAAACAATCTCATATCCATATAGGAACAACGGTTACTCTTCATTTGTCCTTATGTTCCTCCAAAACTCTCCCGAAATCCTTGCGAGCCCCAGAAATTAGAAACGAATGATTTTGCTTGTGTTTTAAATCCAAGAGTAAATTCTTATATTTTTTCTCTAGAAAACGATGGTAACGAACTATCGGAAGCTCGGAAACGAAGATTTCGATCGTTTAAGGCCAAGACTGCTCTCCTTCATCCATTAGAGTAAGCTAAGGCAGCCAAAAGCCAAAAAATGTTTCAAACCTGCTATTTTAGGCAACTGTTAGGTAATTCCAATTGAAATTTCGTGGGAATATAGGAAACAATCTCCTCTCCACATAGAAACAACGGTTACTCTCGATTTGTTCTTATATTCATCCAAAACTCCCCCGAAATCCGTGCGAGTCCCAGAAATTAGAAACATGTGCAGTTGCTTGTGTTTTGAATCCAAGAGTAAATTCTTGTAGTTTTTCTGTAGAAAACAATGGTGACGCATTATCGGAAGCTCAGGAATGAAGAGTTCGGCGCTTGAGGCCTAGAATGCCCTTCTTCGTCCATTTGAGTGAGCTAGGGCAGCCATAAGCCAAAAAAGGTTTCAAACCTGCTATTTTGGGCAACAGTAATATTGCGAAGTTCTAGGGGTGCATAGTCGTCTTCGATTTTTGTACGGTCGTGCCGCTTTATCAGCAGCATTCCTGAAACTTCACCTGGAGCGAGCATGGGCATGCAAAAGTTTGCACGGCCGTGCCACCTGATGCAAAATCTGCACGGGTAAATGCACGGGCGTGCTTCCCGCTCGTGCAACTTCTGGGTGCTCTGTCAATTTGGCACGACCATGCAACTGTTGATTTCTCATGGGCCTTCTCGTCTGTGATATTGGCATGGTCATGCGTGATACAAGCACGACCGTGCACAGTTCTTACACAATAAATGAAGGGGAAACGTTAAGCGCACTCCTACCCAATGTTGAGGTATGTATGCCCTCGGTTCATTTGTATTTGATACAAATGGATTTTAATATTAATGGGAATTTAATGTGTCGCAAATAGTTTGCAATATAAGTTTTTATTAAGGATGTGGGAATATTGCATAAGATGCAAAAGGTTTTGAATATATCGTAAAGTGTTTACGAACATATTTTATATGGAATGGACACATGAGATGTGTACCTGGATGACGGGAACGTCCTGGTGTAAACCCAGGTTCAATTGGTATTCAAAACAGACTCCAAACGCAAAAGATAGAGCCAAAATAGCAAAGAATAGCCCTTTTGGGCATTGCGGGTCCGACGCCCGACCCGCATGACAGGCGAGCGCTCGCGCCCGCATGGTGGGTGGGTGCCTATGCCTGCCCATACGCACCCACAAGGTGCGTGCTGAGCGCGTGCCAAACTGTGCATGTGGGGCCCACTTGGGCCCCATTTTTTAGGGTTTCGGCCCCTTGGTTTTAGCGGCTGCAGTTTGCGAAACTGCATGGTTTTGAGCTATTTTGGACGCTCGTTTGAGGGGTCAAACGAACTCAGAATGACATGCTATATTTTCCTACGTGTTCACCATTTAATCCTATTCACAACGATGATGACATCGTTCTTGGAACTCAATAGTGAGGGAGAGAAAATTCGTCAAAGTTTGACCTTTATGTAAGGCAAACTAAATTGATTTTTTCTTTGCCAAAAAGTTTAGTCCCACATCGGTAATTGAGAAAGAGGAGGGGTCAGTCGCCTATATAAATAAGGGCATACCCCCTCCTTGAAACATGCACCAAGCTCCAGATCCGAGTAGCTCCATTAAACGTGAGCATGCTCGGATCTAAGTTTAAATTAATATTCCTCTTTCTCCCTAAATTCTTCCTTGCTCCTGATCTGGCTCGAGCAAAGCTTCAAAGCAGTTCAGATTGGATCAGAAGTCTTGATGAAGGATCCACTCAAGCTGAAACTTTCTTTGGCGCGTGGTTGGCTCGACGACAAGGGTGTTGCTCGCTTAGGGACGCGGTTTGGCTCGGGATGCGGTTCGGCTTGGAAGAAGTGGCACGGGGCATCGCTTCAAAGATAAAAAATGTTGCTGAAAATGATGCTTCATAATCTGCGAAAACAAAGTGAAAGGTATGTAGTTTATTAACTTGTGTTTATAATTGCAATATGTTGATAGATCTATCTTTAGGGGTTGGTCGAACCCAACCCCGGGATAGTAGGGATTCTGGATAGGGTCTAATCTTTAGGGCTAGACTTAAAATAGTTTTAAGTTTGTTTTTTCTACTGCTTTTATGTTTTTTTTGTCCGTCCGACTTAGACCGTCACGTCGATTTATAGCCCTAAGGACCCACACAGCCCTTCAGGGGTATTAAAGCCAATCTACATGATCTATGTTATTTGCAATTATAAAGTGTATATGATGCACCATATTTATCCATGAGATGAATATTTTTTATTAAGTTATAGTAGTTCCTAGATGATGTCATTCCTGGTCCATTAGATGGAGATTTGATAGGATTAACTACTTTTAATGAAGCCATTTCTAGTCGATGTCACACATATGAATAAGTAGTATCCTTAAAGGATCATGATCCGGTCTAGAGTTTTTTGACTAGTGTTGTGGATCACCTTAGCTCGACTGGGGATAGTGATCCTGACCAAGCCAAATTTCCGGCCGTGTTCCACTGGACCAAGGATGTGAATTATGATTATGTGAAACCATCGATTACATCTAGTCAATTACGTTAAAAATCATCTTCAAGATTAGTCGTAGCCCTCCTTATTTTTGGATTAGGGTACTAAAAAGATGCATATTATGGTTGTTGAGTCGCCTCAAGCTATAAAATGGTCTCTTTTAGAAACTGACTCCATCATACATGTGATGTAGTCTGATATTAACCCAAACAGCTGCGTCGGGTCTCTCGAGTATTGGTGTAAGTTAATATTAGACATGAAAACAAGGGTTTTACTAGACAATTCATTATGGTTTCTTGAGTCTCCTCAAGATCATAAGTGACTATGGGTAAAAACCAATAGGGAGTCATATGTGATGTGATTGATAATGAGTTTATTTACCAGCTGCAGAGTCGATCAGCTTGTTGAGTCTCCTCAAGGTTGTGAAGCTCAGGGTGGTTGGATCCATCTCCCATTATATAACTATATTCGTTCATCTATATAGCTAAAGATGATCGCAAAAATAGTGGGATGATATAGTTGAATAAAAACCATTTTATCTATATTTAAAAATCATGAACATATAATAAACTAGGGTAATTCTATGTTTTACCGAAGTGGAATCCAAAATCGTAATATCCTTAAAAGAAATAAGTCAACTGAATAAAATGATTAATTGAGGAATATTTGATAAACCATGCTATGTTCTCATTAATATTAAATTTTCCATCCTAGCAGTAGTTAAGGACAATGATTTCTTTAAGCTCTAAAGTCTAACACAATAAAAGCACGCTACTTAAAACTCGCCTCTATGAGCAGGGGCAGCTTGAACATTTTGATGTTTAAAGAACGTTTCTCTGTACAACTTGTTAAGTCTCCTCAAGGTTGTATGGAAAACATTTTCAATCTACAAGGTTCAAAACTTCGATCAAACTATTTGACTCGAAGATGAGTGTAAGAGCGGTGCAAGACCATGTATCCAAATTAGATCTTGAGACGAACAACTTATTGAGTCTCCTCAAGGTTGTAAAGCTTAAGTATTTGGCTGCATGTGATGCTTGCACAGCTAATATTTATGTTAGAACAAGAAATGTCTAAATGTGATTTAGAAAAGAGAAAACACTAAGGAAAATTCATTGAGAAAGAATATTTGGTCTATCATAAGACAAGGCATAATAGGAGGAACTGAAAATGGGACATGTTTGATGTCTAAAATTTCAGTATAATTGTTATACAAAGGAAAAGATAGTCTCACATATTGGCTAATGAACCAAAGTTGTCTTTAGGCCATATGTGACATATATCACACTTGGCGAATGTCGTCACATTACTTTAGAAGAAATGTTTTGAAGTGATTATTTTGTATAACGATGTTGTATTAAGAGTTAATACATGAATACGCAAGTTGGTAACAAAACTTATCTATGGCAAAATAGACTAGGCCGTACCAAAGAGACTAGGCTTAACAAGTCACATAAAGAGGGGTCTCTTGACCTCTCGTATTATGAGTCGAAAGACACTTGTAAATCTTGTCGCAAATGTATGATAGCTGAAACTCCTTCTGTAGGACAGCGGGAGAATGAGTTATATAACTAATAATCGCATACATACGATGTATTCCGACCCAAGTCTTAATTTGCCAGGATATGGTGTTCTTATTTTATTTAGACACGTGTTCGTGATGAAACACAAGTCTGATGAAATAGAGAACAAAATGACAGAAATATTTGAAGCAATTCGATTGGATCGAAGAGGCGAATACGTTGATATGTAATTTTTACAAAATTAAAAGAGAATGAGATTTTCTCTCAGGTCAAGTCTCACAACACATCAGCGTGTTGGAGAGCATGAATCATACTCTATTAGACTTGGTCTGAAACATGGCTAGTGACTCTGAGTTATAATCATCTTTCTGGGTTAAGACCCAGATAATAATGCCTAGATTCTTGATAAGGTTATATTAGAACCTTATAAATATAATATTCCTCAAATTAATCGTTAGGAAGTCACAGGGTTACTCGAGCCTTGTGAGACGAAGAAGTCAAGTAAAACATCATAGTTAATGATGGCATAATCAGCTTCCAAGAAACCATTCGGAGTATGGAATCTAAAAAATAGTTTGATGCGATCCGAAAAAGGTCCTTGCACGTAAATAAGTTATATACCTTAGAAGATGTGACCAAAGGAAGTGTTCCCTTTGGCTGCAAGTGAATTTTCAAGAAGATTGGTGCAGAAGAAAAATAGTGAAGTACAAGTTATGCTGGTTGAGAATGGTTATCATCAGAACTCTTATAAACAGATTATGATGAACCTTTCTCGCCAACAGATGTGTACAGATCTGTTTGGATCAGACTCGATGTCAATGCTCATGATGACCATGAATACTGGAATATGTTTGTTTTCTAAATATGATTTAGAAGAACAAACTTATAGAGTTTTCAAGGTCAGTGGGAGCGAATAAAAGGTATGCAACGCATCAGGAGCTGGAACATATGTTTTGATAAAGAGGTCAAAGAGTTTGACACTTTATCAGAAATGACTATGAATCGCGCAGATGACTAGTGACTATTTTGGATTATTCTTGTAGAAGACGATATGCTAGATGATA
The DNA here is from genome assembly GCA_030789695.1 of Scilla litardierei. Taxonomy (NCBI): domain Eukaryota; kingdom Viridiplantae; phylum Streptophyta; class Magnoliopsida; order Asparagales; family Asparagaceae; genus Scilla; species Scilla litardierei. The sequence continues at coordinate 22,260 of JAULAV010006169.1, forward strand.
TACATGTAAGAAAAATTTTATGGATTCCAAGAGACCAAGGAAACGATTTGGATGAGATTCAAATCTGTGATCTAGTAGAAACATAGAACCCCTTAAGTCTATACTGAAGACGTTTTAGCATATCCACTCACGAAGGTTCTACCACATGAAGTCTAGAGAGACTTATGTGTAAATGCGGTATGAGATACCGGGATAAATGTGCCTGAGTGCAAGTGGGAGATGTTTACAAAACATCTTGTTCGAAATAACAGTAAGATGTTTGGTAAGAATTTACCTAAGTTAATAATAGTGTAGTCTTCATTAGAACTTAAGTATAGTCCTGAGACTTAATGCGAGGTCAAACATGTATCATGATGGAGAGCTCGATCATGGAGAAGTGTTTGACCGATTGTAGCATCGGTCTAAAAATGTTTGTGGTCGTAGATGTTTCGAGAAAGGGATATCGACACATCGGATAGACCATTATGTCTTAGTCTTCACCACGGAGTGGTAACGATGATCACATGGTCGTTTGACTTGGCCAACTCGAAGATGTGAAACAGGTGCTTATTGGAGAATGAGTTCACTGAACGACCCATCGAGAGTTATCATATGGTTAACATCGACTAATCTGTCAGTAGTAACTCTCGGTGATGATCGATAAGTTGGTCCTTTGTCTTGAGGTCATTGTACGAACCTGTACGTGAACGGTGCCACTTAGATCTTTGATCTAGCCTCGGGGCAAGCCACATTGAAAGGTCTTTGGTTGGGTGACACTTGAAGCGTGCGAGGAGAGTAACATTTTGACCATTTTTATGATCTAGGGGGAACGTGTGATAGTGATTGATACCCACTTAATTTTACATTAGGTATGATACATCTCTTAATATTGCTTGGTTGTGCATGTCGGCTGCAACTAGGAGTTGTGAGGGCTTTGAGATTTGTATTACTTGGTTAAAAAGCTTGCTGCAAAGAGTTCTTTATTACGTGGTTGTGCATGCCGCAAGGGAATTAAAGCACTAGGGTTTTGATATAACTTTTTTTGGCCGAAATATAACTCTCCCTATTCTTTGTGTTGCCACCAGCTTTGCATCTCCTGGGATGATAGGTTTTATAGAGGAGGGCCTAGGGTTTTCGGATATGTGGAGGGATGAGAGGGAATCCCAAGATCTAAGGAGTTTTTGATATGAAATTGATTTGATTCCCACCAAGTATGAGTTGGATTAGGAGATGGTAATATGAAATTGATTTGTGGTATTTGATATAGGATCCAATCAAGAAATTCTCTCCACCTAATCCAAACTTTGGCTAGCTCCACATTGCGCATGAATAGCCATTAATCTCCATCACTTTGACTTAGTCATCTCTTCAAATATTTACCGCTATGCCATTCCTGAAACACACTTAGCACACACGTTAAATAGTTCGTTCACGTTTGTCGTCATCAAACTAGAGATCCTAGATCTTTGCACCCAATAATCTCCCCCTTTTGATGATGACAACCCAATAAAAGATTTGAACAATTAGATATGTGTGTGTGAAGTGTAATGGAGGCCGTGTGTATACGATTTAGAGGATGAGTTGTTCAAGCATTACTAGCATGCACACTTAGCAATAGTGATAAGCATGCTCCCCCTAGAACATATACACACATATTCACATATTCAATTGTTCATTAATTGTTCATTAATGCTCCCCCTTAAACCAATATTCAGATATGCACATATAACGCATTAATGCAACAGAAATCTTCAATATTTTCTCCCCCTTTTGTTATCATCAAAAGCGTATACACAAAGTCTAGTTCATGTCACATGAAAAAATAAAGCATTATAAATTACAACTAGCACTTGCATGTCATTTTTCTTAGAAGAGTCACTTCAAATTCAATGAAAAAAGTAACGTAGACTTCTACACCATCGTGTAAGTGTGATGATTAAATATTTAAAGCACAAAGGGAGAAACTCTTTAGAAATCAACCAAAACCAATCCACATTTTCCAATATACATGAGGTCACTAGGATTTATTTTTCCCACCTCATTAAAAATGAGTTCAAGATACCACACCCCAAAAGGATAGCCAAAAAGGACTCTTAGGTGTGGGGGTGGCATTTCTTGACGAGTAAAATACACCAACGCTAAAGATTACTCATATAGCATATGATGGATACTCGTGGGTAGTATACTTGCCATGAATTGTATCCATTTTACATACGGAGCAATTATTCATTATTTTTCATTTTTCTTGTTTCATATATAATTCTTTTGTGCTCAATTTTTAATTTTTTATTCATGGCAAATACACGTCATGTCTCTTAGATTTATCAGTTATTTTCAAACTATATTCACTTTCCAACATTTCATAAAATATTCTCCAATTGTGCAACAATATTCAATATTCGTGGAAGTGAAGGTGTAGGTGTAGAAATCAAGTTATTCAATTCATTAAACATGACATGGCTACTTAGGAATTCTAACATGCGCATGTTGCTATAACAATAATATAGTGATTTCTACAAGGATATGACATTCAATAATACTACTTGAATGATACAAAGAGAAAAGATATTCAATAAGCACCCTTTTTTTATTTTTGTCTTTTTCATTTTTTTATTTTTATAAATAATGACTCAAGCAAATTGACTCAAGCAAACTAGCACACAAATAAAAAATTGTTCAAGCATGCAAAATCTATGAAGGTATGCATTAATTTCAGAGAAAAAGATATACCTTCACGTCGCCGTTTGGCTAAGGAGCTAT
>JAULAV010006170.1:0-25000 GCA_030789695.1 Scilla litardierei
ATCTCATGACCCGATGAGCTCATACGATCGGTTGGGCTGCCGGGTGAAGTGTCTGAAGACCGAAGGCAATATCGACTGTCAGCTCACCCGATCGGTTGATGCTTCAACCGATTGTGTGGCCGTATTTTCTATATATAGTCACCTAGGTTTTTCCAGACGAGATCCCCATTGTATTTTTTGTCTTTTTGGGATTTTTTACGGCTCGGAATTTATTCTGTCTTGTACGTTTTTTGATTGTTCTGGAACTTTAATATTGCATTAATACTATTGTTAGCTTCTACTTTCTATTGCTTGATTTTTATTTCAATGGTTGAATTTTATTGTGATGCTATTTTTGCCATGAATTGTGAGTAGTTCCCAATCTGGGATTTTGTTGGAAGCCCCTTCGTGGGTTCTCCCTAGAACGACCATAGGATTAGGGTTTCAATAGGATTTAGGAATTTAGATGGTTACGTGGGGCGTTTTATTATCATTGGCGGGAGAAAGACCGTCTTTGACCGTCGGGCCAAGGGAAAATAAAATTGGCGTTTGATCCCCTAACCACAGCTCATACCCCTAGCGTAGACATTGAATCCTAGCGCGTGGGAACGGCAGGATGAAATGTTGGGAGTAATCGTTGCGAGCTTAGTGCTCCAGGAGTCGGTCGGTGTTAATGGACAAGGGAATGCCCACCGATCGAACCTGGGTAGTCCTAGCATATCATCCTGGGCATCGACCGAAATATCGGGCCCATGGGATGCTAGGTATCACTCTTAGAGGCAACGTCTCACCACTAACCCCTAAAATCCAATCGTATCCCTATCCGGTGGTCTTAATAGAGAGGACACATGATAGGGTGGAAACCAGAGTCCTGGGTTCCCTTTTATATCTCACATCCTCCATATTTCAATTTTGTGACAACCTATCGATTGATCTGGCTAGCTCACCCATAGGGTGATCCGGTTCCTTCTTGACAACAAGTACAATACACGCCTCCCTGAGTTCGACCCCCAAGCCACACTACAACACCGTACGCTTGCGGTTACAAATATTTAAATCTGGTATCCCCGATCCCACTGCATATATTGATAAATCTAAGGGACGTCAAGCTTTATGGCGCCGTTGCCGGGGAGGCAATGTGCTTGTTTATTTTAGAACCCTGTGAACCCTAGAGACTAGTTCACATCCTCACCACGCGATAATTTTTGCATTCTATTTTTTTATTTATATTTTTATTCTTTATTTTCTATTATTTTTCTCTGGCTTTATACCATACGTCTTCACGGGTGTTTCTTAATTTTTCATGCGTAGGAATACAAGAAGTCTCGACGACTTGATTCCTATAGATCCTGAGATAAACGCAACCATGAGGCGTCTGAACGCTGAGAGGAGAAGGGAAGAAGCCGCAACCATGGGATAAAATACTCCTCCCCGGAAGTCCTTGCTTGAGTACTCGATGTCGTCCATCGGGTCCACGTCTAGCATCCAACCCCGGCCATTACAGCCGAAAGTTTCGAATTAAAGCCATCATTGGTGACATGGATCCAACAGAACCAATTTTCAGGGCACCAATGGAGAGCCCGATTAAGCATCTGGACTCATTTTTAGAGAAGTGTGACACCTTCAGAATCAAAGGTGTATTGATGTGTCCATATTTTCTATTATTCTCATATCATCATTTCATTGCATCGCATACCATTTTCGCATCCAAATCCCACAATTTACTACGATATTGCATTTCTGATAATATATTCGAGTTTCCTAGTGTTTTATGAGTTTTCAGGGATTTTGGAGCGATTTGGGCCCCCACTTGGGTGTGGACACATTCGACATGCTCGTGAGCTCATTGGCGAGGCTCTGGAGGAGTTTGCCACACTTCTGGAGCCATTGGAGGAGAAGAGAGAGAGCATAGAGGAGAGAAAGCTCAGCAGCAGCTCCAGATAGTTTCCCAGAAAATGCTTGGTCCGAGCAGTTCAGATGCTCGACTGAGCAGCTTCAATTTGAGAGGAGAAGCTGATACGGGCTAACTCGGACCGATCAGTTCATCTGCTCGGTCGAGCAGCCTCAATTTTCACAGCTGAAGTAGTCCAGCGACACGGCCCGAGCAGCTGACCGAATCGACCCCTACTCGGACCGAGCAGAGCTGACTCGGTCCGGGTATGTAGAGCAGCGATTTTGAATTCTCTCCATTTCCTGTAGTGCTCGGTCGAGCAGCTCATCTGCTTGATTCTAGCGACCGAACGAGCAGCGAATTGCTCGACCGAGTCACCTACTCGGTCGGTAATTCCAGGGCTATTTTGGAAAGTTTTCTGAAGCCGCGATGCGTGCAATTTTTGGCACTGAAAGCACAGGGAGCTGGGCGAATGAGAGGCGACTTTCATTAGAGATTTTAGAAGAGTTTTAACAGGGAGCTTAGACGATTTTTGTAAGGATCTGGAGATTGATTTTTGTAAGGAATTTTGGATCGAAAACTTGGAGATTATTATTTGCGTACTTGATTTCTCTTGCGCTTGGAATCTTGGAATTTTTCTGGATCTATAAACTGTAATTTTTATTGATTTCTCGCTATAAGTCTTTTATCCCTATTCCTTCGATTGTTATAATGTTTTCGTCTCTGAGAATGATGTTTTTGTCCGTTACTATCGCGATGTGTGAGTAGATTCTTTCTAGGGCTGATGGGTTAGCCCTAGGATCCTAGGGGAAAATGTAGATCTGGATCCCTATATTGAATTGGGGACTTAGGGAAGTATTTCGGTAGATCCTACCGAATCCATAGATAACCCGTACTGAGATCATGCCCACGGTCTGTGGAATTGATGTGCTTAAGGGGTACCTAGGGATTCAAATAGGGAAATCGGTGGATCTAAGCAAGGCTCGTGACCATGCTCGGCTCGTGTCTTGAGGGGATCCATCGATGAACTATACCGCTACGTTGACGGCTACCGCCATTGCGTCAACGAGAGCCACCGAAATACCCCGCAATTCTAACCCACGAGAGTGGTACGAATTGGGGGATTAATTCCTTAGCCCTAATGCAATGCAAGGATACTATTCCAACGTCGACCCCCAATGATCCTAGTGGTGATCCCTAATGCCCTAGTCCCTTTTATTAATATTACAACAACAACACACCAACGAAATCTTTTACCCCGATAGCTATCTCACTTCAAGACTTAGAAATAGACTGGGAATCCATTGACACTATCACCGTCCATGTGGGATTCGATGTCTTTTATACTATAACTCGACACCGTCCGCTTGCGGATTGAGCGCGGAATTGAAGCCTAGGGGCCATATCATGCCTGGCGATCGTGACACCGCCAGGTGAAACCTAGGTGTAGGTTTCGAGTGCGTCAAGTTTTTGGCACCGTTGTCGGGGACGGTAATAGTGTTCTATCTCAATTTATTTTTATTTTGTGAAGTTTGCTAGCATTCTAATCATTTCTCACCTTTCCATCATTTTTATTCTTTTTATTTATTTCGGTGCTATTGACTGTATTTATCTGAGTTTTGTTGGTGCATGAACACTCGCTACAAGGGATCTACCAGAGAATTATTATTCGATCCCGAGATTGAGAAGATAGCGAGGGCTTTAAGAGCCTCTAGTAGAAGTTCATCTCCCTCTGCTTAGATGGCGAAAAACAATCCTACTCCTCCTCCTCGCACCGGGTCCATCAGGGACCATATGAAACCAACGTTTGGGAACAACTCCTCCATTCTCAGACCGCAACTGGTGGTAGCGAGCTTCGAGCTCAAGACGGGGTTGATTAATCTGATGCAGCAGTATCCCTTCCACGGGCATCCGCATGAAAATCCCAACCACCACATTGACACCTTCTTGGCGAAGTGTGATACGTTCAAGGCGAAGGACATTAGTGATGATGCTGTGAAGCTGTGACTTTTCCAATTCACCTTAAGGGATAAAGATTCATATTGGCTCCAGGTCCACCATCCCAACCATTTCACCACCTGGGAGAAGCTTGCGCTCTCATTTGTGGATAAGTTTTATCCACCATCGAAGAAAGTTCGGATCTGTGGAGCGATTTCTAACTTCAAGCAGCTCCCACAGGAGTTACTTTACTTCAAGTAGCTCCAACATCAGTGTCCTCACTATGGGATCCAGTCATGGGATTTGGTGCAGAGTTTCTACAACCGGCTCCAGCCTAGCACCAAGATGATCATCGATGCTGCGGCGCAGGGCGCCTTACTTAATATATCTCATGAGGAGGCTATAGATTTGTTGGAGCACATGGCGGCCAACACCCAACAATGGAATGATGAGCGGACCGTTGTGACCCGGACTCCTGAGGTCAAGGTCGCTAGCCACTTGGATTATCACATAGAGACCTTGTGCAAACAAGTGGCCCGCATTGAGTAGCGTCTGGACTCCATACCTGCTTCACCTAGCACGTCGTACCATCCTACAGAAGAGTATGCCGATTAGGGGTATATCCCTAGTGAGACCCACTACGATGGTGCTGAGACATCAGAGACCGTACAATACGTCCAAGGAGAGGGACGGAATCAGTGGCAGCACCCGCTGCCAGGAATCACCCGGGGTTTTCCTATGGAAACCCAACTGGAGGGCTGTAACCTCCACAATTTCATAGGCCACCACCCCCTCCTCAGCAGCAGCAGAGCCAGCAGCAGGGCGGATTTAGGCCAGCTGGGCCTTACAGGCCGCCGGGATATCAGTTCAACCGGCTGCCTCAGCAGAATTATGCGCCGAATCCACCCAAGTCCAACATCGAAGCCACACTGCAGACTTTCATGAGTGGCCAGATCCGCTTTAATCAAGATACATCGAACCAGTTCAAGAATATAAATTCTTCACTCGATGAACTGAGGGGGAAAATGTCGCAACTTTTGAAGAATCAGGGAAGATTTCTCTCCTAGCCGGAGACAAACCCGAGAGCTCAAGCTAATGCCGTGGTTTCAGTGACCACACGTGTAGGATGGGTGACTGACCCCGTCCTGGTCCCGATGTTAAACAAGGAGAGAGTCACCATTGAAGAAGCCTTCAATGACGGCGATAACGAAGAGGCCACTGAATGGCCTATCATTATTGAGGAGAAAGCAGACACCCCTCCCGTCATACCTACTACGACGTCGCCTCCCGTCGATGCATCCAAGAGTAAAGTTTCCAGACCTCCCCCTCCATACCTACAGAGGCTAGCCATAGCCAAATTGGAAAAGAAGTACTCCAAGTTTATGGAGTTATTAAAGGGAATCCAGCTGAACATCTCGTTCATAGACGCCATCACAGAGATTTCGATCTACTCTAAATTTCTGAAGGATCTCATCACGGGAAAGAGGACGCCCGAAGAAATCAAGCTATTGGAGGATTCCACCTCCATTATCAAAAATCATCTCCCCCAGAAGCCGTCGGATCCGGGGAGCTTTACCGTGCCATGCTTCATTAGAGGGATGCCTATCAGCAGAGCGTTGATTGACTTGGGGCTAGCATCAGCCTGATGCCCCTCTCCATCTTTAAGAGACTTCAGACGGGGAGTGAGTTAGAACCGACAAGCATGTCCATCCAGCTTGTCGATCACTCCATCACCTACCTGGTGGGAATAGCTAGGGAGGTCATCCTCCAAATACCCCCAAGACTATGTGTCCCAGTCGACTTCATCATCATGGATATGCCTGAGGGAGGAAGCTCCCAACTTATACTCAGCCGCCCCTTCATGGCGACGGCCGGTGTTCTGATAGATGTCCGAGAAGGGACCCTCTCTCTTAACGTGGGGGATATTGAAGCTGAGTTCCGGGTACAAAAGACGATGAGAGAGCGAGCCCATAAAGAAGGGGCCAGCTATCTGGAGCTTCTTGAAGAGGAAGCCATCGAAGATTTTACTTCCGAAGAGGTCATGAAGGACCCAATGAAGACAAGCATCGACGATGACGGTGACCCGACCTACAACAAAGCGGTCGCCGCGTACATCCGAGTATTGGACGAGGAATTTCTACGTCGTTCTCCAATTCATCAAGAACCAGAAACTATATGCCGCTTAGAGGAGAGTCCTGAAGTAGGTGGAAACAAAATGCTGCCGGATTGCACCATCGCGAAGAATGACGTGCGACCACCATGCGCACCAAACGATAACTGACATATTTGAGGGAGTCGAGCTCACGACTAAAAACGAGCGCTTATTGGGAGGCAACCCAATTTCTTAGATTTTGGATTTTCTTTCTCAGTTTCTTATTTTTTTATTACGTGTTTTTAGACAAAACGATAAAAATCACAAAAATTTGATGATTCCGTCTTTTGTGTAGGATGGACAAGTGGGGGTATGCGTATCGACATTATAAACGGAAGGAAACCGGAGGAGAGCAACAGATTCGAAGATTTGGGAGAAAACCAAAGAAAAATAAGAGGATACAGGAGACACAGGAGACTCGACCGAGCAGCTTCACTGCTCGGTCGAGCAGTGCAGGCACGAAAAAAGGAAGGAAGTTTTGCCATTTCTGCACGGCCCGAGCAGCATCCTGCTCGGTTCGAGTAGAAACAGGCTCAGTCCGATCAATTCAGTACTCGGTCGAGTACTACATGCTTTTAAAGTCGGGGAGAAAACATAACTCTGCCAACCCGACCAGAATATTATTGGCTCGGCCCGAGTAGTAATCGACCCGGACCGAGCACTACACTACTCGGTCGAGCAGACAAGGGAGTATTTTGTATCAAAATTTTGTTTTGACTCGGTCGAGTAGCCTTAATGCTCGGACCGAGTCGGGTCGGGTTTCGAATCCAAACCCGACTATAAGTTACCGCAGATAAAAAAATTTTAACATAAAATTTTTTATCTCTCATTCTCCCCCTCGAGCTTCATCTCTCCCCTACTCGTTCAAACCCTCACCCCCGCGTCGTCTTCCTCCTCCCGCATCGGCTGCCGACGTCGCCAGCTGCCCCGCCATTCTCCGGTCAGCCACCCCCTCTCTCCCCCTTTCTATCTCTCTCCTCCCCCTCCCCTCTCCCCCCTTTCTATCTCTCTCCGCCCCCTCCCCTCTCCCCCCCCATTCGACCTCTTTAGTCGACGGCACCCTATCCCCAACACCCACCCCCCTCTTCCCCCCCGCCTCCCCCCTCTCTCTATCGTCGATCGCCCAAAGTCCCCCTAATTCTGGTCGACAGTGCCCTAGGGCACTGACCGAGCAGTGATACTGCTCGGTCAGTTCCAACCGAGTAGCACGACTCGGACCGATCAGTATCACTGCTCGGTCGAGTCACCTAATTCTGTGTATCGCCCATTTTTACTTGATTACCTGACGTTTTTTGGTTTTCAATTGCAGGTACTATCTGATCACGTCAGCAGCAGCTGTATGGACTAGCTTGGGGGAGCTCTAGGCACTTGCATCCCTTGCATCACTCATGCATACGGTACACTTGTTCCCTCATTTATTTTACATACCGTATACACGATGGTTCGCACACGCGGAGCCATCACACTCCCCATTCGTGGGAAGAGGCCGTCGTCTGGCGCCTCCTCTTACTGACCCCAGCGTCGTGCCCGCCACACCACCACATCCACCACTACCTCGACTACTACCACACCGTCTACCACAGCTCCTGCTATCACCACTACCATCCCCACCACCACCACACCTGTCACATCTGTCGTTATCCCCACTATAGACCCTATCCCTTCCACCGCTACCTCCACCATCTCTAACTCATCACCCCCACACCCCGCATCCACCAGGGATGATATCCCCATACGTCTCCTAACATATGGCATCACGTTCCGAGACCTCGCACACCGGGAGCGCTTTTTCAGGCTATCTCAGTGTCGTCTTGTTCCTACTGTGTTCATCGACGTGCCCACACTTAGATCCCTGGGACTCCTATAGGGAGTTCACCACATGTACCGAGCGATCGGTTTCGATCGTTTCCTCGGTGTACACGTCCGACCTACACCCACATAGCACTCGATGGTCTGAGCTCCCTTGCTCTCACCCCCAGCAGGTGACGGCACCACCTTCTGCCTCCAGGATCACGACTGCACTGTCACATTTGCTATGATCCGGGAGTATTTTCACTTCCCTGCCGTACCCGAGCTCAGAGCAGCCTTTTTACCCCTATTCGATGTTGACTCTTTTGATTCTCGAGAGTTTTGGGAGCCTATTTATGGCCTTCCACAGTATCGCCCTAGTCGAGCGAAGGCATCGTGCATTGTGCACCTATGCCTTCGCTACGCTCAGCGGCACCTAGCTTCCACCATTTTCTACAGACCTGAGATCGGGACCATGTCCCTCCCTGAGCTTACCCATCTTATGGGTATGACCCAGCCTCTTCGATTCCACCCCGAAGGCTCCTTGCGACCCTTCATGCTCTCTAATGTAGCCCACTGGTTGTGTCACCGCCTTTACCAGACAGCTATCAGCTACCATGCCACCGACATCTGCTGTGGTGGTTTCTTCACCATTTTTGCTAGGATGCTTGATATTCCCATTCCAGCTGACCTTCACCGCCCCGTTGGCCCGACACACTTGACCATTGGCGTGCTCGAGCATATGCACATTATCCGACCACACGGTGATCGTCATTGGCTTTATCTAGTAGGCAACACCTATACTCCTCACATGGTTCTACCCACCCCTCACCTCACACACATCCCGACTATCCAGCTTGGCTGGATTATCCCTCAGGTCTTCCCATTCCCTCCCATACACGTACTCAAGCCCCCCGGAGCACCGGTCGAGGCACTTGTCGATGAACCGATCCTACGCTCCCTGGTGTTTGAGTTACTTGACATTGCTGCTTTAGTTGTTGGCCTCCCAACCCCACCTGCCCACCCATCATCTTCTACAGCCGTTTCTCCAACCACCATCGTATACACCGTATCTACCGCCGCCGAGTCTTCGGGGACTGTCCACACCTCTTGCCCCGAGACTCAGATTTCTTTGACCGCTGTATCGGTGCCGGAGGGCATCGATTTACCTTTTGTTGACGACCCCATAGATCTTGATTCTCCCTTGCATGACCCAGCACCCACCCTCCTACCTCTTTCGGACCTTATAGCATCAGTTCATATCTCTTTAGGTCCACACATTCCATTTGCTGGCACCACTTCCTCCTCACCTGTGGCCATTTTCACGGAGTCTGTCTCGACGTCTGTCCACACCTTTATGTCGACGACAGCTCTTTCTTCTGCCACTGCTGATTTACCATCGAGCTCATCCTCTCCTACCTTCCATGCTCGGCACCGTTCCTCAGCTGCACGGGACCGATTCAGTAAAGTGGTGACTCACAGCCTCCTTCCTTGCCTCCGACCGACTCGCATACTTCAGACGCTCGCCTGACCGCATTAGAGGAGTCGACTTCCCGCTTACAACGGGAATTCGAGGACTTTGTACGCTCGACGACGACACACAGATCTAGAGTCGAGTCGGATCTAACCTCTATTATAGACCTGCTTCGGTACCGTGGCCTACCTTCTGTTATTCTTGCACACGCTTCGCCACCTAGGCCATACACTGTGACCCACTCTGCACCACTCAGTGCTTCACCTTCCCAGGCTTCTGCAGAGCCTGTTTCTACCACATCAGAATCGACTGTCACATTAGATCCCTTTTTGCCCTGGTATTACTTTCTGCTGAGCCCTCCACTACCACCATCCATCCCACCACCAACCCTCATCATGACTTCCAGCCAGATCTTCTAACCACTACTCTTGGTCCACAGCAGAGGGACCCATCACCACCCCCAGAGGGTGGTGCCTCTGCTTGATGTAGTTCTTACCCACTTTTGCCTCCCCTATTTATTTTGTGCCCATTTGTCTGTTCGGGGCCTTACACTTACATAGCTTGGGGGTGGCGCCACTCATGCATCATATTTCATTCCACATTGCATCATGTCATGTTTTTATTTTATTTCTTTTTGCACGGTTTTGTTTAGCTTATTTTCTTTTATTCCACCACCCACCCCACCCCTTTAGCATCATCTCCCGCTCACGAGCGTTTTCTCAGCAGTGAGGACACTGCTAGATTTAGCTTGGGGGATGAGCGCTACCGCTTTATTTTTTGATTTTTTCTTTTACATTTTCTCTCCTTATTTCAGTCTTTATTTCATTTTTCCACCGTTTTTTCACGTCATTTTCCTTTTTCTCATTTTGCATCATATTTTCTATTTTCACCATGCATGCATCTCTTTTTCTTTATTTTCCCTTTTCTCCGCCTCTTTTTCTTTATTTGATAAGGGATGTTCTACATGATGATATCTCTCATGTCCTTATTAGTCTTTTACGATGCTCATTTTTGATGACATGCTATTATGGTAAATTTTAGTTTTACTATCTATATGTGTGCATTTCTATTGTTGATCTATCTGAATTTGATGCTTGAAATGAATTGAAAATCGAATGCATGAATTAGTATCTAGTATGATCTATGTTGGAAATGCACAAGGTTCACGCATCACTAGAACACTTGAAGTATCTATTTTTTATCTTATTCACTTCTGATTGCATGCCTGCTGCTATGGTACTATTTACTACATGCCTTTTCAGTATTCAGTTAGAGAAATGAAAATATCCATGCTATCTATGAGTTTAGTTAGGGTTTTATTTTATCAAACCATTGTGCACCCTTTTATGAGTGAACCGAGAGTCCTACTATTTTTCCTTCTCCACATATCTATTTATATCTCTATATATCAGTTGGTTACACCCCCACAGCTATCTTTACCGCATCTCACTTTCAAACCCAAAAGGAAAAGTGTAGCTTCTAAATGAAAAAAAAGACAGAAAAATGTGTGTATATATTCATATGTGAAAAAGAAAAGAAAAAGAAAGATAATGAGTAAATTTTATATCATTTCATTAGAAGCTATCATTTATTCTGGGAAGAAAAAGAAAAAAATTTCATATCATTTTCCCTCATGCGACGTCTCGAGCTAAGCTTGGGGGGGTAAACCAACTGATCACATGAGTGAGCATGACATTAAAGTGGAGACGGTGCATAACGGGGATATTTAATAACACCCAAAATTTACGAATTGCTTTAGTTTTGGCGATTTTTCATGAATCAAAATGAATATCTGAATGGCGTGATTTTTTCTATTCTCTATTGCATGTTGTGTGATCTCTTTATGCTCCTTGTGTATCTGTGATTGAAAAGGGCGTTGCCAACTTCTTTATACTAGACTCTAGGGATTGCATGAGATTGATATAATTTGATGGTGTTATTTCAGTATATCCCTATTCTTTGCCTGCACTGCATGCTAGTCATATGATTTGTAATTCTTGAAATTGCCAGTAGCATGTATGTTTATCATTCAGAGCATCGTGATATACTATTTAGGCCTGAGATCTGACCAATCATCCTTAGCACCCTCCTCTCACTTCTCTTTTTACTTTTCCTCTCTTTTTATTTTTCATTTTTCATATTTCTTTTTGTTTTCCTCCCGGCGTACCGATTATTCGTCTTCCTCGAGGACGAGTAAGAGATAAGCTTGGGGGATTTTGATGTGTCCATATTTTCTACTATTTTCATATCATCATTTCATTGCATCTCATACCATTTTTGCATCCAAATCCCATATTTTACTACGATATTGCATTTCTGACAATATATTCGAGTTTCGTAGTGTTTTATAAGTTTTTAGGGATTTTGGAGCGATTTGGGACCCCACTTGGGTATGGACACATCCGACATGCTCGTGAGCTCATTGGAGAGGCTCTGGAGGAGTTCGCCACACTTCTTAAGCAATTAAAGGAGAAGAGAGAGAGCAGAGAGGAGAGAAAGCTCAGCAGCAGCTCCAGATAGTTTCCCAGAAAATGCTCGGTCCGAGCAGTTCAGATGCTCTACCGAGCAGCTTCAATTTGAGAGGAGGAGCTGATACAGGCTAACTCGGACCGAGCAGTTCATCTGCTCGGTCGAACAATCTCAATTTCCATAGTTGAAGCAGTCCAGCGACACGGCCCGAGCAGCTGACCGAGTCGACCACTGCTCGGACCGAGCAGAGCTGACTCGGTCCGGGTAGGCAGAGCAGCGATTTTGAATTCTCTCCATTTCCTGTAGTGATCAGTCGAGCAGCTCTTCTGCTCGGTCCGAGCGACCGAACAAGCAGCGAATTGCTTGACCGAGTCACCTACTCGGTCGGCAATTCCAGGGCTATTTTTGGAAAGTTTTCTGAAGCCGCGATGCGCACGATTTTTGGCACTAAAAGCACAGGGAGCTGGGCGACTGAGAGGCGACTTTCATTAGAGATTTTAAAAGGGTTTTAACAGGGAACTTAGGTGATTTTTGTAGGGATCTGGAGATTGATTTTTATAAGGAATTTTGGATCGAAAATTTGGAGATTATTATTTGCATTCTTGATTTCTCTTCCGCTTGGAATCTTGGAATTTTTCTGGATCTATAAACTGCAATTTTTATTGATTTCTCGATGTAAGTCTTTTATCCCTATTCCTTCGATTGTTATAATATTTTTCGTCTCTGAGAATGATGTTTTTGTCCGTTACTATTGCAATGTGTGAGTAGATTCTTTCTAGGGCTGATGGGTTAGCCCTAGGATCCTAGGGGAAAATGTAGATCTGGATCCCTATATTGAATTGGAGACTTAGGGAAGTATTTCAGTAGATCCTACCGAATCCATAGATAACCCGTACTGAGATCATGCCCACGGTCTGTGGAATTGATGTGCTTAAGGGGTACCTATGGATTCAAATAGGGAAATCGGTGGATCTAAGCAAGGCTCGTGACCATGCCCGGCTCACGTCTTGAGGGGATCCATCAACGAACTATACTGCTACGTTGACGGCTACCGCCATTGCATCAACGAGAGCCACCGAAATACCCCGCAATTCTAACCCACGAGAGTGGTACGAATTGGAGGATTAATTCCCTAGCCCTAATGCAATGCAAGGATCCTATTCCAACGTCGACCCCCAACGATCCTAGTGGTGATCCCTAACGCCCTAGTCCCTTTTATTGATATTACAACAACAACACACCAACGAAATATTTTACCCCGATAGCTATCTCACTTCAAGACTTAGAAGTAGACTGAGAATCCATTGATACTATCACCATCCTTGTGGGATTCGATATCTTTTATACTATAACTCGACACCGTCCGCTTGCGGATTGAGCCCGAAATTGAAGTCTAGGGGCCATACCACGGCTGGCGATCGTGACACCGCCAGGTGGAACCTAGGTGTAGGTTTCGGGTGCATCATGTGTCGACTGAAGCAATCCGACTCAGACTGTTCCCTTTCTCTCTAAGGGATAAAGTCAAATAATGGCTAAATGGGAAGGACCCCAATACCTTCACAACCTGGGAGAAGTTGTCCAACGCTTTCCTGAACAAGTTCTTTCCCCCGGGAAAGACGATGAAGCTGAGGAGCGAGATCTCCTCCTTCTCCAAAGGAAGCCATGAATTCTTGCATGAGGCATGAATGAGATATAAGGAGATGCAATAGAGATTCCCTCACAATGAGCTCCCCAAATGGCAGATCATTAATTTGTTCTACAATGGGTTGAGGGATGATCTGAAATCTTCAATGGATGTCGCGACTGGAGGGTCCTTCATGTCAAGGAACGAGGAAGATGCCGGAAACATTCTGGAGAACATGGCATCTAATAATGAAAGGTGGTGCTATGAGCGCGCCACACCCAGATCTAGAGGGATGCATCGAGTGGAAGAAGTCAACAAATTATCTAGCAAATTTGATTTGCTATCTACCCAGATCTCGGCATTTATGGTGGGAGCTGGAGGTGCCAACACCCAGCAAGAAGCAGCAGTGGAAGCTGAAGTCCTGGGAGACTTTGATGGTGGTGATATCTCACCACCGATGGATCAGGCAAGCGCTCTTTTCAACCCGACTGGTAATGTGCCCTATCCACCGAGGATAAGCTCAAATCCGGCGTACTCTCCCAATAATCGAAACCACCCAAACCTGAGCTATAGGGCACTATACCAGCAGCCCCAGCAATATTACCAGCAATTGTATCAGCCACCTCGGTAGCAGCAGCAGTTGTACCAGTAGCAACAACAGTGCTCAGCCCAAAAATGTGCTTCTCTCAAGCGAAAGAATTCGTATGAGTAATATAATCTGGGAGTCCAGATGTCGAATCCTCGGGAGAAAATCTGTTGCAACCACAAAGCTCAAATCAAATAGAAATCCAACGTAAAGAAACTAACCACTTTTGATGACGATGATTTTGAATGGGTTTGGACGTGGTTTTTAATACGTGAACAATACGAACAAATAAAGTGTCGTGTATAGAAATATATATGAGAAGTATGCACATGGTATGGGTTCATTAGGATCCATGATTCATATTAATTTGGTTGATTAAATATAACTCAACGAATTCTCTTTCTGAGAGCAATTCACCGGAAAATACCCTTGTGGGGATTAAAGCACAAAATTCAATAAAATCGTTGCTAAAGTTTTAGTCTTTTAAATATAAGCGATGAAAGTCCCTTTTGGGGAAATCAAAACTCACCCTTGTGAGGTGATCATCTACTCAAACACGTTCTTTTGGAAGATGAAGAAAAGATTTAATAACAAAGACTATAACTTTACCAACATGGCAATTTTAGCGCGAATATTCAACCAAACGAATACAAATCATATCCCCTAACTACACTATACCATGCACAATGAGAATTTAGCTACTCATACTGAAAATAAACAACAATTTCATCAAATTAAGCTTGGTTCTAAGAAATAGGATTAATTAGAGTTCAAAATACACAATAGAGTTCAAGAATATCACCAAATACGCTCTCTTTTAGCCTAATAAAACCCTTCTTCTTCCTCTAAAAAGCCTCTGAAAATTCCCTCAGATTGATCTCTGTAATGTCAGGGATTTTCTCTAAAAATCGGCTCCAAAATCGCCCAAATACGCCAAGAATACAGAGCAAAAACCCTAGAAATACCTTATATACTTAGATTGCGGGTTTTAGTCGTGTTAGCGGGTCCAACCCCGCTCCAATAGCCAAATTAACCCGCTCTACCAACCACTCGCATCCTCCACCGTTAGATCTGGGCGGGATCTGATGATAACCTGCCACGTGGCCAAGCGGATCTCACGCTCCGCACCCGCTTGCTATTAGAAATCAGCTCGTATACGATATCGGCCGTTGGATTCGCGATCGGACGGTGCCTATTTCTCCACGTCGCTGCTTAAGGATACGAATTCGAATTGAATTCGTAATTGCTACTAGCCGTTCGATCGTAAATCGACCGCCCAGGAGATGCCACGTCGCCATAAGGGTTGCTGCCACACTTTCAAATAGTGGGGAAGATAGTGGTCGTGGATCGTCGATCTGACGGTGGAGATTCGCCCGTTCTCCGCTGCGTTGGGTGAAGATAGGATCCGTTGGATCGAAATCCGATGGATGCGAAGATGCCACGCCGCATCCTTCCGCCTTCCCCGCTCTGCGCCGTCGGATGAGGATCGGTCGGCTTATAATGTGCCATGTGGCGCGCAGGGATGAGCGGCGGACGTATTTACGCCGTATATACGTCGTATTTCGGCCGTATTTCCTCATTTAAATGGTATTCTGCATTCAAAAATACACAGTAATTAGCACAGATCTCAGAAAAATACAAATAAATAGTCGTTGGAATCGTGAGATCGAGACCAAGCTGGGAAAAATATAAAAAGTGCATAAATACTCAGTTAAGTGCTGTTTTATGCTCAAATAAAATGATTTCTCTAATAAATGATGGTGTACAAAATACGAACGCATTAGAGATCAATTAAGTAACATATAAGCACAAAATATTACTAGATGAGGGGTTAAATAAGCAATATTCAACCCGAATCACACACCCCAACTAGCGTTTTGCTAGTCTCTAACAAAGTGAGCGAAAATTGATATCAAATATACACCTAGATCACCTTATCAGATCTCAAATCACTCACCACCATACTACAACGACAAAAGAAGATGACCACACACTAATATCAAATTTTCAAGCTCATAAAATAATGGTACTCGTGGGTTTAAAGATGAATGTCAAGTATCTCAAATGGTTATAAAATAGACTTAATTTCACTAATCATTACTTCATAGCTCATAGTCTACAAAATCAATGGTCCACACCGTTCAATCAAAGATTCTAACGTGGAGCGTAGATGTATCATGCAAAGCAAACATATAGAATAGAATGGTATCAAGACATACGCACGTCAATCATCATTCATGGGAAATCACGCCATAACTCGTGCTTTCTTTAAGCTTTGGAAGTTCTCTTGCCTTGCTAATCATGCACACTTATCCTCTCTTTTCTTTCGCTTATTTAATAGTTCCGCGTAACGCGCATCAAGCAACATTCGCAGAAAAATGTATAACTTACATCGCTCCATCAAATGCGTGATGTTCCAGTCAATGGCTCACAAATCAGACGATAATATGGCATTAAGCCAAAAAGGACCCCTCGAACTGTACTACTCGAGCCAACCAAGTTATTTATTTTTGTGACACTCTTATTCATTTTTTCTTCATTCATTTTTTCTTTTTTTATGCATAAATAACTTAGCAAGATAGCTTCCTCTTTGTAATTCTTTCACAAGAATGGGTTATCCTAATCATTTCAAAAGACAGTGTAGACTTTTCTACCCAAAATCACACAAAGCATGCAAATAGCAATGAATATGAAATAAAAAGCAATGTGATCGGAGCCCCGGGAGTGCGAACACGCAACCGGGGCACGCGACTCGCTAGTCTTACCGCAAGCGCACGGTGTAGCAGCGAGCGGGTATCGAACACTAGGAGGGCAAATAACAGTGTCTTCTTCAATTCACCTGGATATAAGAACAGTCGAGAAATGTTCGCAATAAAGTGGTCACAGTCGTTCAATTGTATAAAAGGAATATCAAATTAATAAAGACGCCTAGGGGGTAGGGAATCCCCGCTACAAACCGTATCTCGTCATTGTGATTCGTAGGTGTCACAAATGCTAGACTTGAAATTCAGGTCAACTAGTTGCAACTAAATGTAGAACCAAGCTCACGCTCTCGCGCTATTTCCGGTCTATAGCAAACCTAAGGTAGGGTCCAATCTCTTGCAAACCCTAGCCTAGGCAAGCTAGCGTGAAGAACAACATCATCGTTCAATCATATCTCGAGCCCACTCTCGTGCAAACTCGGGCCACGACCTAGGTTGGGATAGTTCCTACCCGTCCAATCTCTTGCAAACGGGTATTGGTATAGAATTGCAATCGAAAACCCTAGTTTCGGTCCAATCTCTTGCAAACCGATTCCGGAGAAATCCAATTGTAACCCAATTCGAATTTCTAGGCCTTCCTATCGAGTTAGGATCCAATCTCTTGCAAATCCCAATCAGTATGAATCCCTCGCTATTCGTATTAAATCAATCCCAAACTAACCCTAATCAATCCTAGCAATGATTTCACCAATTCATCAAAAATTAGAAATAGGGTTCGTAGGGTTCATCCCTACGCCCTAAGACGATAAAACTACTCCCAATTCATAATGCAATTCAATAGAAATTCACAAATAAAATCAATAGAATTCATTGCAATATTCAATATATCAATAAAAATAAGGTTTTTGATAGAGAGAGAGAAAGACAAACCAATGAAGAACAATAGCATCCAACAAAATAACACTTTTCTCTCTCCCCTAAAAGTTCAATCTAATCTCCTAAAAAGTAATCCAAAAAAGGCTGCAAAAAGTTCTGAAAAAGCTCTCTAAACTAGGTTAAAAACTGGGGTTAAAAACCCCCAAAATCGCCCAAAAACTGTGACGAAAATGCCCCTGCGCAGCCTCAAAATCACAATTTACGCTACAGGCAGCGCGGCTCACTCAGCCGAGTGACAATGTCATTCGGCCGAGTGACAAACCCTGACAAATTCCAGTAACTTCGGACTTTTGGGGGTCGGCTCCTCGGGAGTCACT
This sequence comes from Scilla litardierei, assembly GCA_030789695.1. Classification (NCBI taxonomy): domain Eukaryota; kingdom Viridiplantae; phylum Streptophyta; class Magnoliopsida; order Asparagales; family Asparagaceae; genus Scilla; species Scilla litardierei. Next base: position 17,857 of record JAULAV010006170.1, read on the forward strand.
CGGCCGAGTGACTTTCTTTGCTTCGGCCGAGGGGACTTCTTCACTCGGCCGAGTCGGAACTCGGGAGTTGACTGACAGATTACAGTAAGTCTGGACTTTTCGTTGCTGTCGTCTTGATGCCACTCGGGTGAGTGGTGTCTCCATGGTTCGGTCGAGTGGGCTGGCAACGGTCGGCCGAGTGCACGCTGATACTCAGTCTGTTGTGTGTCCGATTTGGCCGGTCGAGCGAGCTTTCGATGGTCGGCCGAGTGACTCCTTCACTCGGCCGAGTGACTTGCTGAAAATGCCCAATCTTCGTATTTTTGCTCCCTCATCGCTCCTAGATGTTCTTTCTTCTTCCACTCCTCTCCAATAGCAAAATTCCCCTCGAAAGAGTCACGGGTGACACTCCGGAGTGGGTGTATCTCAGAATCACTCCAAATCGCTCGAAATCTCCTGAAATTCGACAAAAACAAGAAATCGTGAAAAGCGTCGCAATATTGCCGAAAAATCGTGAAAAGCGCGATTCGAGCGATCAAAATGGCATGCAAACATGCAGAAAAAAGGTGTAAAATATGGAGTGATCAAAATCCCCCAAGCTTACCTCTTACTCGTCCTCGAGGAAGATGAGTAAAAAGCGAACCCGGTGGATAAAGAAAATAGAAACGATGAAAAAGTGGAAAATGAAAATAAAAAGAAAAACAAAATATTAAACGAAGAAGGAAGCTGCTAGATCATTTTTCTCAGGACGTGGGTTTTGCTTACTCATATAGCACACATCGAATGTAGAACACATGTCAAAGACTTTTATTTCGATATCATAGTGTAATGGTGCATTTGAAATAGAAAACCCAAGAATATCAATATAGCATAAAAATGGAATAATTCTAGAATTAGCATTGTCTGAAGCATCTAAAGCGGTATACAAAACTGTAGATCACACACTTTTCAATTGAATGCTTTCTATAAGGAGTATAAGAGATATCACACAATAGAGTAGTAAGAATAGAAAAGTGTGGTTTTCATGAAATGAATGCTAAGCGTAGATTTCTGGATTTCGTGAAACTTTAGCAATCTCACAGAGTATAAAATATTACTTAGCCTAGGTTGTCATGCACCGTCAAGTATCCACTCTTACACACATCATTGGATCCTCTCCCCCAAGCTTATCCATAAGCGTGGTGGCATATACAAAACAATATTTACATTCCCCGTTTCTTATGGAGCTCTAAAAGTCAAAGAAATAAAAAAAATAAAAAGAGGGAAGAAAGAGAGAAAGGATATGATTTGGGATCGTTTTCGAATTTCTTTTCTCTTTTCTTTTCTTTTTCTCAAATCTTTTTCTTTTTCTTTTCTTTTTTTTTTGAATGATATATATACACAAAAGATCCCAAATCAAAAGAGAAGGATATGCAAGTATTTATATTTTTTTTTCTTTGGGGAAATTGGAGCATGTGATATAATAACGGGGGGATGCCAATAATAGAATTGCTAAGGGGAGATTCACCAATGAATTTAAAATAGAGAAATAATGTTCAAGATATGTGGAGAAAGAAATAAATGCATCTCTCGGTTCACTCTATAGGACGTGCATGACAACTTCAGCAGGGTAATTTAATCTACTCAGTTTGATCTCAATAAGTAAACTAATCCAGATTTATCAATGCTAGCAAACATTCAATCAACCTGAAGTGAAGCGTACAAATCATGCAATAAGAAGTGATATGAGAAAAGAAAGAAGTACTCCAGATATAAGCATCAATGCGTGAATCTTGGTGTGTTTTCTACGATAGCTTACATATGAATCATCAGACATCAGCTAATAATAGAATTTCATCCATTTTCATATGGAAAAAAGAAGTGGGTTACTGTTTCTAAATGCAAAACAGGACATAGCATATGATATCAGAAACAAAAGCTATGACATGACAAAATTAGCATGCATATAGAGAAAAGATAACACCACGTTATTTTCATCACAGAAAAATCATCTCTAGAAAAAGATGAAAGAAATAAAGATAAAGGAAAACAAGACTATTTACAATGCAGCACACAAAGAAAATAAGAAAAACGTGATGCATGGTAAAAAAATGAAAAAGTGATGAAAAATGGGTGCAAAAGCGGAAAAACGTGAAAAAACTAAAAATAAAGGTGATAAAAGCAAAAAGTGTGAGAACTCACTCCCCCAAGCTAAAGTGCACAGTGTCCTCAATGTGCAAAGTGTGGCACACCGAGAGACGTGAAATGGGTGGGGTGGGTGAGGATGCATGTATGATAAAAAGAAAGAAAAAAATAAACTGAAAATATGATGCGGACGTGATGCATGCAAAGATCAGAGTGATGCAGATAATGTGTCACCAAAAATACTTTCCCTCTCTCCCAAAAAAGATATAAAATGATGTGATCAGAATAGGGACAAAAATAGTGTGGGGAGGAGGGGGGCAAAAAATATATCGACAGGGCCAGTAGAGAATGGGCAGCATAACGACAAAGCAGATCAATGGCATCAAGGGTGTGCCTAAGCTGGTGGTGCTGCACCATCTCCGTCCTGTGGCAGAGGTGGTGGTGGAGGTGGTGGTCGAGGTGTCGGCTGGGTGGGTGGGTGTAGCGGAGGGAGTCGCGCCAGGATCTGATTCAGGCAAACCTGAATATCGGGAAGCATGGCGATGCGAGACTCCACGGAACTAACCGCGGCAGAGAGAGCCCTAAAATCTCCTCCGAGTCCACTCACCGCCCCCTCAAGAGAACGAAGGCTCTGAAGTAGAGTGTCAGGGGGTGGTGGAGCGGAGGGACAAACAGGTCTAGGCTGTGAAGGACGGGGATGTCTGATACGGGCAGTGTAAGTAATCGGGCCAGCTGGTAGGTGTGGAAAAGGTGTTGTGCTCACTAGTGGATGCCCAGCCTCAGTGCGAGGCTGGGACGTAGGCTGGGACGAGGAGGCGGCAGCAGTGGTGGTGGAAGACAAAATCGGTGACGAGGCAGCAAGAGAGGTCGGTGACACAGGTGTGAGGACAAACGTCACGATACTCTCGGATATGACAACTGTGGCGGAGACAGAAGGGTCGACCACTAGGGAGGAAGTGTAAGGACCAAAAGGTGACACCCCAGCAGACAGCAAGCTGGATAGGGACCGCACAACAGCAGGGAAGGAAGGCTCGTTGCTCTCTAGTATGGTGGGTGGACGCTCAGGAAGAAGTGAGGAAATAGGCTCAACTGAGATAGGCACAGCAGTGGTGGGGGTGGTGGTGGGCGTGGTGGACGACTCAGTAAGGGTACTCCCGACACTGACAGAAGTGGGGATAGAAGTGCCGGTAGGTGCATAAAGTGCAGGCTCGGGCTGAGGGATCACGGGGTCAACAGGAGGTGCAGGGGGTGCAGGGGGTGCCTGCTCAGCGCCCTCAGCCTCAAGTACGTAGGCAGTTGGGATGAGGAGATCCATCGCTGGGATCCAATCCTCGTGGGATGGTCCTATATGTGTCCGAGCGAGGCTCGTGAGGATCATGTAATCGGCACTATAAGGACCGTGCAACCACACCCAGTGCCGCTGGCCATGGGGACGAAGCATCTTCATCCGGGCCATGACGTCTATCGAGAGTGCAGTGGGACCCAGGGGTCGTCTAAGGTCAGCAGGTAGGTCCATGCCGGTCATCAGGGCTAGCAGAGTAATCAGACTGCCGCATCAAATAGGTGAGCGAGCGCCCACTGAAATGATGATGCGGTCTAAGAACCAGCTAAAAATATCAATCTCAACGGCGAGGACCAGGTCGTCGCTATCCCTATCGAGAACTCTGGGGCAAGTCATCACGTAGAGCATATAGAGCTCAGGCATAGAGATCGTCCCAGGCTCGTATCTCACCAAGAAAGTGGTCGCCATGAGGCGCTGTGCTATGCGGAGGCAGGGGTGCAGGATGGCTGAGGCCTTGGCCCTACTAGGGTCAAAGCCATGGTGGGAGCCCGTGATACGTGTCCAGAACATGGAAGTGTCAAACGACGGTGGTGGGATGTGAGTGGGTGCGTAGGCTCGGTCGGGGACGGGGACATCGGGCCACTGGAAGAATGCACGAAGCATGGCGAGAGTGACCTCGCACTCTCGATCCATAAGGCAGAATGTGCATCCTCCAGGGGCTCGGGCTATCGAGCTAAGTACCTCAAGTGTCGGACGGACGTAGGTGTCCGCCGACACAGACAAGAAATCGCGCCAACCCACGTTGTCGTACAACGTGAGCATCCCCTCTAGCACCCCTAGGCGGTCATGGTCTGCTAAGTGTGCGAACCTAGAGGGCACTATAGATCACTGGGCGATACGCTCAAATCGGACGCGCTGTGCATCGTCTCTGAACGTGATCCCCAACAGCCCGACAACGGGAGCCGATGGTGGGATAGGATCGGCGGGGATGGGGTGTGCGTGGATGGGATCGGCGGGAAGCGGCTGTGTGGGTGGTGGTGGGTATGGTGGGCTAGGTGGAGGGGAGTCCTCCCTAGCATGAGAGGGACCGGCGTCATTGGTCCTCTTCCGCTTGGAAGAGGCTCCCCGCATGTGTGGCCTAGTACGGGGCGGCATGTGTGCCGCGAGTGCTCACCCAACAGAAATATAATGCGGCGTGCTCAATAAAAGGAACGAGTGTACCTGAACACGCCGCGAGAGCAAGTCAGCAAGTGCGCGTGAAGAGCGCCACCTCCGCGAAGCTAAAAATGCGTCCTGAAGCTCCCCTAAGCTCCCCAAGATAGCCTGCAAGTCAAACAACGATATCAGTGAATAATATTCGAAATGCATGGGGGAGATGGTGTATAATAGATAGGTAAAGAAGTTAATTTTGGTTAGGGGCTCAATGGGCGTACGGATCTTCAAAAATGGGGAGAAAAAGGAGTTTTGCGCTAAATAGGGGATCACCGGCGGTCGGCCGGCAGTGGGGGGTGTCGCCGGAAGTCGGCGATGCTCAGCCGAGTCGTCGCCAGCGGTGGTGCGGTGATCGGGGCCGGCGGCGAGGCGATTCGGGCGAGGGGGGCGGCAGCAGCGGGCGAGGGAATGTGAAACGGTGAAGCTCGGGCGAAAGAATTGCGAATAAACGCTTTGAAAATCGCACCGTGCCCGCTGTCGCATATATAAGTAACGTTACGACTCGACCGAGTGACAATTTCACTCGGCCGAGTGGCGTATCATTAAAAAAAATTAGATTTCTCCCCGCCACTTACGACTCGGCCGAGTGGCTTCTGTTCACTCGGCCGAAGGGAGAAAACTCATTCGGCCGAGTGACACAAGCTACTCGGCAATATTCAGGCTAGGAGGGTATCCGTTTCCCTCGACCGAGTGACTAAACGTACTAGGTCGAGTGACAGTTAATACGAAATGCACAAAAAAGACATAGAGTTGGGTTCAGTAGACTTCCCTTGTTGGTGCCCCACTCGGTCGAATGGGGTCCTTTGCTCGGCCGAGTCGCATATGATACTCGGCCGAGTGGCATGCTGTTTTCTGCTTCGGGGCTCCGTTTTCACTCTACTCTCTGTTTTTCTTCCTCCTCCCAAGGCCTGAGCGCATTCCTGGAGCGCTCTTCCTTGCCTCTATCTTCCTCCATATGAGAGATCTCCCTTTCTCCTCTCCTGTCATAGAAATTAAGACCCCTTGTCATGATTTTTATGGGCAAAAAGACTCAAAAAATTAATAAAGTCTAAAATAAAAATAAAAACCAAATAAAAGTAAAACTAAAGATAATGCAAAAACCGTCGGGTTGCCTCCCGACAAGCGCTCGTTTAAGGTCTTGAGCTTGACCCCTTTGGATTTTCAATTAACGCTTGATGTTGGGTTCATATGAGATGCACCCGTCAAACTTGTCGGGAAGACCGCTCGGATTTAGATCGTGGTGGTGCGTGGCCTTCCTCAGCACCCCTTCATCATGATCAATGTTGGGGGATGGCTCCCCCAAGCTTGAGCTTGTTCCGGTCCTTGGCTTCGCCGGTGACACCGATCTTCGAATCGGTGGAGCTTTCTTCGGATTCTTCAATGACGAGAGCTTGCAAAGCTCCCGTATTCTTGCGACATCAGCGTCGCCATCATCATTCGCCGTGGAGCTATGGGGAGAATCCTCCATCTTCTCTTCTTCGCTCAAATCTTGGCCTTCTTCGAAGCCGTCATCATGGAGTGCACCGATGGAGTAGGGGATGGCCTCTTCAATGACCTCGTCAAGGAGGTCCAAGTAATCTAGCTCCTCATGATACAGCATGTGCTTCATAGACTTTGGTATATGGAGCTCGACTTCAATGTTTCCGACATTCAAGGTAAGTGTCCCTTCCCAAACATCGACTATTACACCGGCGGTGGCGAGGAATGGGCGTCCAAGTATGAGCGATGTGTCACCCTCTTCCTTAATGTCCATGATCACAAAATCACAAGGCAAGCATATGCCTCCCGGAACTTGGAGTGGGATATTCTCCGCGATCCCAACCGGCCTTATAATCCGACCGTCCTCGAGTTGAATCCTCATGTCGGTTGGCTTTAAATCCGTGCCGGTATTCAACTTCCGGAACATGGTGAGAGGCATGAGGCTCACACTAGTGCCCAAATCAACCAATGCTTTTTGTAAGGGGACTCCTCTGAGTGTGCAAGGAATCTGGAAACTCTCGGGGTCTTTAAATTTGGCGGGCTCCTTTTCCTTCCAAGTGAACCACGTTCCTTGTTCCGCGAACATGATCTTCTCCTTCCTTTTCCTTCCCGTAATCAAGTCCTTTAAGAACTTCACGTAGGACGGGATTTCCACAATGGCATCAAGGAAAGGGATATTGAGGCTCACCCCTCTCAAGTATTCAAGGAACTTGGCTAGCCTCTTCTCGATCTTGGCTCTAGCTGGCCGTTGAGGGAAAGGCACCGGTGGCATGAATCGGCGCTCATCAATAGGTTCCTCCACTCTAGATTTTCCTCCTTCTTGCGGTTCCTTCTCTTTTTCCACCTCAATTACCGGCTCGCTCTCTTCTAGATTCTCCACCACGGGTTCCTTGATTTGAGTCATGGGGGGTATCCTTCCCTCCCCTTGTTGTAACCGCAACAACCGCGTTGATATGGCCGGTGTTGCCCTGTGGATTTGGCTCGGGTTGAGCCGGCAATTGTTGGTTATTTTTATTGAGCAACGCAAGTTGCTCCCCAATTTGAGCGACGACGGTGGTGAGAGAATCT